>JBBKCR010043722.1:0-11082 GCA_037577295.1 Ladigesia roloffi
ACTTCCATTAAATGACTACCAGACTGCTACGGCTAAAGCTAATAATCTGCGTTGGTGTTCTGCTGAGGAAACAAAGTCACCTTTGACTTGGATGACCTGGGGGTAAGCAAATAAACATCAGATTTTCATTTTTGGGTGAACTATCGCTTTAACTGTATGATTTATGGCCTGGATTTGCTAGAGCAACACAAGTCAAACAGGTGAAAGGTTGAGCCATTTCAGCCGAGTATGACGACATGATAATGAGCAAATGATTTTGATTAAGGATGTGTGTCTGAACAATCATGCTAGTATTGTTTTGCATTTTCTATAGGGTGAGTTGCCCTAATGTGACAATATTTGTAGTTTAATGTCGGCGTAACATTTTAATATACTACAGAGGTCCGTACAACAAAAAATGTCCCACATTAAGGCAACTCACCTTACTGTAAACGATGAAGACTTGTGGAATTGTTTCAATATCTGGGGATTAATTCTGCCATTTCAGTTCTGCTGAGGAATGCAAATCTGCTGTTGAGCTAGCATTACCCTTCCAGTATTCATGTCTTAATGTTTTAGTTCATCAACATGAAACCCCTAAAGACATTATACAACTAATTACATTTTATTTATCAGTCATATGTTTTATTAGTCTGCTGTTTTTTTATTCTGTTAATACATTATAGCCAGAAACCTTCTTTTTTAAATGACATGCAATAAAATGCTGATGCACGCTTAATAATGGCCTCATGCATGGGCCTAACAGTCATGGAAAAAACACTGATTAACTACTTAACATAATATTTTCCTTTTATTTTAGGTAAGTACGTATTTGAATGCTGAAGACACCATTCAAGCAGTTACTCCTGTGTATGAAAGCATGACACTGTCTGGACTCCATGGCATGGTCCACAGTCCTGCCTCCTTCTCTCCCTGCACTTCCATGTGCTCCCATTTCTCCTCCCCTGAGGGGGACAGCAACTCGGGCAACTCGCTCAGCAGGAATGGTGCCAGCTCCATTTTCAGCAGCTTAACAAGGAAAAGCAAGAAGAGGAGGAAGAAGATAGACCTTCGCAGCCACCCAGTACAGAGAACTATTGGACAGGAACCTTTAGAGGAGGAATCTCCTCCTCCAGAATATGAGTCTCTCACAAATAACATGCACACCTGGCCTCTAAAAGAGACAAAAAAGAGAAAATGTGGAAGAAAGACAAAAAGTAAAGAAACTCAGCTCCTGGAAGACACGAAGGACCCCCTGGTGAAAGACATTGACGCTGAATGCTTGAGAGAGCTCAATTCTCCTAAATCATATATGATTGTGGAGCAACCTGCCATGGCTGCTGCTGATCATGTGAAGAACCACTGCAGGTTCCTTTCATTAGGTTCCGTTCTTAGCTTTGAACTGCTGAATGATGTGAACCACATTCCTTGTACTGAGGACATTATCACAATTGCCCCAGCTGATTCTAGTACAATAGCCCATCAAGACAAGGCTTCTCATGTCGATCAGTCTACCAATCTAAGCACCTTTAAACTTGCATGCTCACAACCAGCACATAACCATGATAAACCAAATCACACAGCTCCGGGGAACATAACTCACAACGCTGACTGTCAGGACAATCAGAAAATACATGTAGATACTATTTCTGTTTCTCAAAATGAGTGCCCAATAGCTCTTTTAGCAGCTGAGGACATGCCATTTGAGGAAAATCAAACCTCGTCTTTCAGCAATACAACCAGTATTCCACTGAACTGTTGTTCTGGTAGCAGTGGTTTGTGTGAAAAAGCCCACATTGAATGGGATCAAATAGCATCCCACATGAAGAGCGGTGATCACCAGCCTGTTGATGCTCCAACTTCAATCAAAGCGCATCCGGAGGAAATGGGAGATAGTTTTCTGGTACCAAATCTTTGCCGGTCTTCTACAACAGAAAACCACTTATGGCCCTGTAGGGTCCACACTCTGGCCCACAGTCCTTATTACCAAAAAGTCAAATCCCCTTGCCCTCTAAGAACAGGGAGTCCTATGAGTGCCCTGAGCCACGCATCTCCTGTATTATTAAATGTAAAAGCCAGTGGAGGAGAAGATTCAGTGGACTCCGGCCACTCAAGCTCTGGAAGCTATCAGGTTTGCCCAGAGACCTCGTATTTGAATGCCTCTGTAAACCCAAGACCCCCAGTGAAGCTATTATCTCTGGAAGCAGAAGAGTCTCACGAGAACTTGGAGTGTGCAAACACTAACTCACCTTTGGATGACCCTCTGCACCCTGATCACCAGCAATTTGAGCTAGAAGAAGAGGAGCTGGAGGACATTTGGAACCAATCTAATGCTTACAGGCAGAGCATCTGCTCGGATATCATGTACCAAGGCATTCCGACTGAGCCTACCTACTCTTCGCCAAGCCAGCAGAGTCCATCCTCACCTAAAGAGCACGTACTAGTCAGAACCTCTGCACCTAACCTTCTAGTTACTGAGTTTAGCCCTCTATCTTCCACTCGGGATGTTGTGCATTGCAGAAAAGACAGGAGACCCGAGGAGGGGGCTCATTTTTTCCCTCAATATAGGCAGCCTTTTAACGGGGCAGTGGTGATTAATGAAACAGCCTCAGAACCTGTGAAACTGCCAGAGCTTTTGGATCAGCCAAAGTATATATACCAGTATGGGGTGGAGCTGGAGGAAGAAGAGATGGAGGGTGAAAGAGGGGCTATGAAGGTGAGGTGTGCAAGCTGGCCAAATTTGATTAGATCAACACATACTTTGGAATCAAGAGCAGAGCCTAAACCTAGATCAATCCTTATGTGCTATTCCAAAATATTTCTCTTCGTATATTGCATAATATGTTCCTAACCCTAACCCTAACTATTGGTGATGTTTTATATGTGTAGTTCTGTTCAGTAACATATGTGGAACTCCTCTTCTTTACAGGACCTGTCCAGCCCTCTATCTGTTCATATGGATCTGGAGGGGGCTGCCACTGCATCAGAAGCCCAGGGACCAAACCCCAAAGTTGTGCAGGCCACAACTAGCCCTGTGGTAAATTTGATAAAATATCCTTTTTCAGGATGACCTGCAAGTTACTAGCCTTGAGTTTTGTAGTTTCTGTCATAAAGTGTTTCAAAACCTATATGATTATTAAATATATTTAAATGTATAAAGCTCCAAAACATCAAGATGTGGTAGTTTTGGCTCTGTTATTTATGATATATAACTCTAGAATTCTGTGTGCAATGTTCTGTCAATTCTAGAGAGGAAGACAAGAATTGCCATCTATGGAGGGCACACTTGAAAGGAAACACAAAATGCTGCTGGGCGGTAGGAGGGTGAGTCATTTATTTACACACGATCCATCTTTAAAGTCAACAAAACTCACTGGTCTGTGTGTTTGTTTCCATTCAGTATATTTCATTCACCTCCTTGTCAATAATTATTGTTACTGGCCCTTCTAGGCATTGTGCAGGGCGTGGAGCTCATGTCATGCTGTCCTGTACAAACAAACACTATGTTTTTACCAGGATAGAAAAGACACAGTGAGGGTAAGCCAGAAAAGTCCAGAATGGGCTTTGCACTTAAGTTATAAAACTTGTTGCATATCACTGCAGATTGAACAGTGCCTTCTGCGGGCAAGTGTGTAGCTTGATTGGAATTATTTTTTGTATGTATTTTTCCCAGAGCTCAGTGACAACACTGCCACTGAACCTAATTGGTGCAGAATGTGTTATAGCACCAACGTACACCAAGAAACCCAACTGCTTCACCCTGAGGTCAGCAGAGATCACCATTCACAGAACTTTCATGGCCTGAGGTTTTAGTGACAGTGGAGTTTTCCACATGGTTTCAGTAGATGCTGAGTCATGAAAAAGGCATGAAACGTTGCATGGGAGAGTGAAGTGTAAAAGTGTAAAGTGAGTGTAAAGTGACCATTCTGTCATACGTGAACACACCACAGCAGTGGGGGAACAGCATGAAACTCCTCCACTGCATCTGACCCGCTCTCCGAGTGAAGCAGCTGGCAGCCAGGAACACGGCGCCCGGGACACCTTTCTAACTGGCCACTCCAGCCTGTGTTCATAGTGACCTATTTTACTTCACTGGCCATTGGAAGGGTTATTTACATGAAGTGCATTTCTCTTAGGTTGCATGATGGATCAGAATATCTTCTAAGTGCCCCTTCTCATTTCATGATGAAGAAATGGATCCTGAGAATCCAAGCAAATGCTGGTAAACTTATTTAATAGTATAACAATAGATACATTTAACACAGACTTGTAACATGACTGTATTTTATTGTTAAATGTTTGATCTGACCACAGAGTCCAAAACGTCAGAGGATGAAAAAACATCAGGTGGGCCCACAGCACAAATGACATTTAATGGAGCTTCTTCTAGGGACGGCCAGTGCAGACCTTCATGCCAGTACTCCAAGAAGAGTGAGGGTCACTTGATTCATCCTAGTCACAGTCAACTGGTCAGATCTGCTGGAGTAAAAGAGATAGTTGTCTTCACCAGAAACTGCTCGCACGTCTCTCAGTGGCATTATAGAGAAACAAAGGATGGAGCTCCCTCCTTGTCTGCAGATGCAGGTTAGTTCTTGACCATTTCATCCTACAAACCCAAACTCAGTAGGAGGAGTGGAGGGAAACAGACAGGAACTGTCCCAAGAGACAGGCATAATCTTTACCTGACAATGTTGTTGCTATAATTTAATGTTGCTTATCCTTCATATGTATTTTTACCCTTTTCCCCTATTGGGACCATTTGTTTGCTACAATATACCAAACACAGTCATGATGCATCTTAACATGATCATATTCCAACCTGTAAAACTTTTTTATTTTTTTATTACCACCTGGCTTTGTGTTGTGCCTCATTCAAAAAACAATCTAGGCTGAAATGTACTATTAATGAACTGAGCTGTTTAAGGATGGATAAACAGATATATATATATATATTAATGTGTTCACTAAAACAAAATTAGGTTTTCAGGATGTGGACTTTTTTAATTGGGAATTTAATTTTACATTTTTTTTAAACTAAAACTTTAATGCTACATTAAGAACCTTGAGGCAAGGAATGCATAACTAAGTATTAGAAAGTAAATGCATCCAATATTTTTTCTCATAAGCATGTCATAAAATGATGGAGCACTGCTTTAAATTGCCCCTGGGGGGGTTCATTAGGTGTTAAATTAAGTTGACTTTCATTGTGCATAAGTTCAGCAGCTTCAAACATCAGTAGCTGCACACGGATTTATTGTTGTTTTGATCTCTTTGTCATTATTCTAGATTCCCTCGGTGTTTTACTGGAACAGAGACTTCACCCTCAAAGCCACAAAGCTCTGTCCTCTACTTTCTCCCCAGGCACTAGCCAGAGGCGCTCCCAGTCCTTTACTTCAGGTACAACTCTCATCTTTATTACCTGGTTCAAGCCCATACTTAACTATTTCCCCCACATTACATTGAATAATGTGGACTTTTGTGCAGTAGTCCACATCATTCACATCATATATACGAATACATTAGGGCATTAACAGAAAAGTCAACTAGTCGGCTTCAGAGGCGTGTGTTATTCCTCTCTCTCCCTAAGCAATCTCTGCCTCTGGTTGTCTGACGCTGAACTGCATTCTGTGACCAAATATTATAGTCCCTTCATAAAAAGGTTGTAGAAAATCTTACCACGAAATCACAACAAGTCGAGTGACATGCAGCAGAGACAGACAGAGACAGAGAGACAGACACACATCATGTGTGGAGATACTTCACTCTAGACACACAAACAACGCAGTGACCTGCACAATCTGCAAGTCAGAGTTAAAAGTACAGTACTAGTACTGGTGGTCTGCATGGCATCTGAAATGGCATCCGCTAGCTAACATGGCTAGTTCGGAGGACAGTGAGTGGCTGTGCGGCTTAAGCTGTTCCCACTTTCTGTTGCATACTTACATTTATGAGAAAATGTAAAGTACTAGCCTTTTGTTTGTTATTTTGTATGAATATCATATTGATTGTTCCAGAGAGCTTTAATAAAAGTTGCTCAATGTGGGACACTTGTGTTCCTCTGCTGTGTAAGGTCAACAAACACCTAGTCGACTCGACTTCAAGGATAAGCCGAAAAAATCTGAAGTTGTTAATGCCCTAATATATATATATATATAAATATATAGGAAGGGTTGGAATCGGAGTTAGAGTTTAGATTCTCTGCCCGACCCAGCTGGCAAAATATTTCCTGCTACTATCCTCGGACCTCGTTATAATGATCAAGCATTATAATGGCCTATGTATTAAAAAAATTGGCGGCTTTAAATCAAGCTAGAAAATGTCAGGCCAGGCTTAACGCGCCAGCCCAAGCTGGGCTCGGACACAAGGTGCTCGGGCTCGGGTTGGGTCGGGTTTAATTTTTTGGGGCCCGATCTAAGCTCTAAAGAGTGTCTATTCCGGAATGCGAGTGTGTGACGTGGGAGGAGGGAACCCATATTTGGTTTTGGCTCCACCCCTCTGTACACATACCTTTTGTGTATTCATTGTGGCATTTATTTAACCAAAGCATATATTGTCTCCTTTTTCTCCCCGCTGTCACCCCTCTAGCAACATACCAACGGATAAAGCCAGTGCACCCTGCAGGCAGAAGCCAAAACAGCAACTCCAGCTACTCGGTCACTCTGTCCATAGGAGACAGCGATAAGCAGTCTGTGTGCAACAGTGCTGCACCTCCTCAGCACACTAGCTGCAGACAGCATTCATTTTCTGAGCTGCCTCTCAGGGGCTATGCCAGCCTTCCACGACCTCACAACAAATCGATTTTTAATAAGTTCTTTGGGAAAAAAGAGTAATTTGAATCCTGGAAGCCCAGCAGGCTAATATGTCAACAATTGTTTATAAGTTTTTAATCTGATAATGTGAGAAGTTATTGTTTTATTAGAAATTGCATTTTTGTCACTGAAAATCGCCATATCATGAATCTATCATCAAAACAAGCCTCTACCACCTCTTCGTTTTGTTTTTTGTTTTTTTTACCTAAATTTCATAAAACGTGCTCAACATGTATATCTCAAAATCAGACTAAAAGTGTTACTATTATTTCACATGTGACTCATGTTGATGTTTTTCAAGGTTTTATATTTGATGTCAATATTTCATCCCCAATCTTCAGGTAAATTTAGAATATAGTTTGAAATATGTGTGGGTTGCAGTTTATTTACATGATTACCACTCCACCGTGCTAGAAGGATGCATCCCAAAAGAACTAGGAAATGAGGAATTAAACATTCTAGAGTGTAGGTTTAAAAAAATATTTTTATGAAGTACCGTAAACTGTACAATGTAAATCATGTTTTTGTATACACTGTATTCAAATAAACATTTACTGTATTTACTGTTTAATGCAATGTACTGAATAGAGAGTAGATTCTCCTGCCGCTGTCCTTGGGCCGGGCCGGGTCGTTCCGATATTTCCTGCCGCTGATCAAGCATTTGATTTTTTTAATCATCACACATATTTAAAAAAATTGTCGGGTTTAAATCGGGCTCGGGACGATAATTACAGTTAATGTGTCTGGGGGGCCGGGCTCGGGCAGAAGGTGCACGGGCTCGGGTCGGGTCTCAGTTTTTGGGCCCGATCTAAACTCAAGTACTGAATTACACAACTGTATTTTAGAGGTTATGCGATGGCTTAGGTTTTAAGATGCATGTGGTCCCCCTAATTGAAGGGAATTCTTTTATTATACATTTGTTCTTGATCTCCATTAAGCCTAAGAATTTGTAATACTTTGAACACATGCAATAGTAAAATCTCTAAAACATGATTTCTTAATACATTTACATGAATCAGGAGTCAAACATGAATTTTTTTGAGAACTGATTTTCGACTGTGTTTTTGACACGAAAACCACAAATACACTCCTTTTTTTGCTGGATATATATATATCCCCCTATATATTAAGGGGGGAGCTGAATCCAAATACGGTATTGGGAAAGGCACGAATAATGTTTTTTTTATGAACACACTATTCGGACAAATACTTATTTGAGAGGTTATGCGATGGCTTAGACTGCTCCGTGTCTTGGCTTCGTATTTTAGAGATTTAAACATTTGTTCCTCAATTTTCAATAGTTGTCTCCATTTATTTATTAGAGTGCCCTGTCTAAATATGTAGGTAGAGAAAGTCTTCGTTTTGGCTGGGCGCACGCTGCTAATGATAACAGTTTTAATAATTTTCCTCTGGGATCTTTCTGATTCAGATTATTTATTTCTGCTTGCTGTTGCAGTTTGAAGTCTGTGGCAGCTCCAGACCAGAATCTCCCCATGGATCATCTCAGTGTTTCTCTTGTTTTTGTGTTGTCCTTCTTAAAGATCTGCATTTTTATTATCGTAAATTAAGTTAAAATCAGAATCAGAAAATGTTATTTATTCTGGAGGAAACTGTTTAGTGGTGAACGCCACAACAGAGAGACACAAGACACCAAAATGATCTAAAATAAAAAAAAAAACTAATAAAATAAACAAATTATATCTAATATATATAATATAATAATATAATAAAGTAATAAAATAATAACATAATACTGTAAAATCTTAATAAAATTCAGTGGGAAGAAAACCACCACAATATGAATATAAGAAGTAATATCACACATAAGATATTACAGTAGTTAAGTGATTGAGCACCATATAGAGCGCAAGTATAAGATATTGCACATAATATTTAGTACCTGGTAAGAACAATGCATAGTATTGCACATAGGCTGTTGCACATCACAGCAAAATAAGCAGATAATGCACATAGTCTCCACACTATGCAGTAGGTTATTGCAAAGATTATTTTTGTGACTGACAGTCCCTCACCCACCAGAGACAGCTTTCCTAATTAGTTTGTTAATTCTCTTCCTGTCAGCCATGTTCATACTGACACCCCAGCACACCACAGCATAGAAAAGGGCACTGGCCACAACAAACTCATAAAACATCCACTACATGGTGTTGAAGACTCTAAAAGATCAGAGTATACTTAGGAAGTACAGCCTACTTTGACCCCTTTTGTAAGTTGCTGTAGAGTTTTTAAACCAATCCAGAGTTTTTAAACCAATGTGTATACCTAGGTGTTTTTAGTCCTGAACAATCTCCACATCCACACCTCTAATGGACAGGGGAGTGATGGGAAGTTACGCTTTTTGCATTTACATTTACATTTACGGCATTTATGATGCCCTTATCCAGAGTGACGTACATAGGTGCTCAAGTAATCCACAACTATATCAAGGACCTGTAGAGCAAGATTTAAGTCAACATCCACCAATCGACTGAGGTACTGCAGCTCAGTACACCTGATCAACACCGTCACTGATACCTAACTACATCAATCAAGACACATAAGACAACACATGTAAAAGAAAGTCAGAAGGTAAAACAAGGTTAGGAAGGTAAGGAGGGTTTTTTGTTGTTGTGAGCAAGCGAAATAAGAGATGGTTAGTTGCCAAGTTTCTCCTTGAAGAGGTGGGTCTTTAGCTGACATTTGAAAACAGCAAGAGACTCTGCTGCTCTGATGGTGAGAGGGAGTTCATTCCACCTTTGGGGGGCCAAAACTGAAAAGAGTCTCCACATCTACCTTCTTCTTTTGAGCAGAGGAAGCTGAAGACTAGAAGAGATATGTTGTTTGATCAATGCTGCCATGTATGGGGGTGCCAGACCTTTGCGTTTGTTTTTGTATGTTGAGCTGCAGTTGATTCAGCTTAAACCAGTCCACAAAACTGTCCACAGCCATCCTGTATTCTAAGTCATCCCCACATTTGATACATCTGACTATAGCAGAGTAATTTGAGAATTTCTGCAGATGGCAACCCTCGGTTTTGTACTGGAAGTCAGATGTGTACAGGGTGAGGAGAAACGGCGAGAGCTTTTCCCTGGGTGCACAACACCATGTCAGAGTATCAGTCAAGTAATCCAAAATCCATTTAACTAGTGGGGAATACACCTGCACAGCAGACAGTTTGCTGGCTGAATGGTGTTAAAGCACTGGACAATTTGAAGAAAGTAATCCTCAGGGATGCACTTGACTAGTCACGATGGCTGTAGGCCTGGTGCAGCAGGTAGATCATGGCAAGATCCACTCCAATATTGTCCTAGTAGGCAAACTTGAGGGCATCCTGGGCTGGCCCTTACCATGGAGCTCTCTGTCCAGTCACTCAAAAACCTTCATGCTGTGTGAGGTGAGTGTGAATGGCCTGTAGTCCGATGGAGCACTGTGGCTCATCTTCTTTGGAACAGGAACCAGACATACTTTCCACAGCATGGGTACTTTTTTGGTACAGAAGCACAGGTTAAAGATCCTCAGCAGTAGTGCACATAGCTGAGAGGCACATAGCTTGAGTACCTTTGTGCTTAAAGCATTTGGGCCTGGTGCTTTAGCAGGATGTCTGCGAAGTTCTCTCCTTTCTTGGCCCTGGGTGATGGTGATGGATGATTTGTGGGTGTCAGGGTCAGCAATGGCAGGGGAGAATAAGTGGAGACTCTGACTGGTACAGTGGTGGGAGTAGGCGAGAGGAAGGCTGCAGTTCGGCTTGACTGTGATGGAGAGAGCAGGTTCACTGGGTGCACTATGGGCCGTGCTGGAGCTGAAGGTGGTGGAAACAGGCCCACTAACAGTTAAGGAACAGATTGAACTGATTGGCCCTCGCTACATTGCCATCAGTCCCAAGGCTGCTGGAATTGAAGCCAGTGATGTTCTTCATGCCTTTCTACACATATCTACTGTTATTCTGCTTCAGCTCTTGTTAGAGTTTTCTCTTGTATCTGTCCTTTTCCTCCATTAACCTCACAAAAAATGCCTCTGTACTTCCTTGGCTGCCTCCTTGTCACCTGCCCAGAATCCTTTCATCTCCATGTGGCTCACACTTGGCCTACCAGTCTGTAGTCTTCATGTATTCTGATTGCGGTTGCCTGCCACTTGACCAGTGGTAGGTAGGTGGGCTGAAGTTGCACCAGGTTGTGGACTGATCTGCCCAGAGGTGAGATGGCTGTGAAGCTGTATGCATTAGTGATGGGGACGAGACCGCCTATGCCGAGTCCGAGTCAAGACCGAGTCTTTGAAGGGTCGAGACCAAGTCGAG
>JBBKCR010043733.1:0-11082 GCA_037577295.1 Ladigesia roloffi
CCCACAGTCTTTTTTGGCCCATGTCAGTCCTGAGGTGGGAGAAGAGTGTTTTTCTGGCGGAGAATTTCTTCAAGACCAATAAGTTAGAAACGCGCCCCCTGCTGTCCTGGCGGCGAATTTCTTTGCAGCAGGGTCGGGCGAGTATGAATACAAACGGGCTCCGATGATACAGTGCCGTGTAGGAGCACATTTGCCTTTGCATGAGCATGAATCACGCTTTAGAGTCAGTAGAGGTAGTTTGTGTGGGAGCTTGAATAAGGAGGAAGAGTCAGCCCAAGGCGTCGGATCAGTCCAGGACACGAAGGGACCCCACCGATCTTCAGGCTGGTAAGGAGTGGTTGACCAAAGGTGGGCAGTGGTTCCCCGCTGAGGAGACCGGTGTAAGAGATGGAACACAAACAGAAAACAAAGTTCTATCAAAGTTTACAGGGTAGAAACTAAACATTTAAAGAGTGCAGTCTGAGACTTCCCAGACCTCACTACAGCTGCCGAACAGAGAGGACAGACCTGGGGGATCACAGACAGGACGGATCCCTGAGACACCGGCACACGCCCTATTCCACAGTCATCAAACAGCTCTACACCTTTCATCTAGAGAGAAAAGTGAATTAGGGACAGCCTGACTAAACAAGTAGGTTTTCTGTCTAGACTAGGCAGCTTCGTTTGAAAGGGCTCTTCTCCCTTCTGTAGCTCTCCAAATTCTGGGAACTAGTGAAGAGCAGCACCCTATCTAGTGTGGCAATTAGTAACAGGAGGACATGTAGGGCTTTATTTGTCAGTAAAATTTTGTAGTCATGCCAGCAAAATGCCAAATCTCTCTCTCTCTCTCTGTATATGTATAGATATATATTTGTATATATACAGCCAGAAGTCTTGGCACCATGAAAGATTACAATTTTGCCTCCACCCAACTTTTATTAAAATAATATTACTTGCCCCTAACAGGGCCCCATTTGAGTGCTGGGCCCCTAGAATTGTTCTAAAATTTCCCCCCCGGCAGCGCCCCTGTATACATATACATAGAGTGAGAGAGAGAGACTGGCACACATTGCTCCAATATGATATATACTGTATATGATATATGACATATACTAGGGATGAGCCAGACACTCGGGTGAAACAAGTATCCGGTACAGATAAAGCACTTTTGACGAGTACGGGTCTCATACGAGTAATTCCAGTCAATATCTATGCTCGGAGTGAATAAAAATTCTCATTGACTGTTTCTGCGTTCTGTGGCGTCTGTCAGCACGCGTGCGTCAGCGTGTAGCACTTTAAGTAGTCCGTTTAGCGTTAGTTTCGTTTTTCAAGCCAGCGCATTTCGAGATTAAAAAAAGATATACATTTAAATATTTGGCTGTTCAGAGCAGGGGGGGCATAAGGGGGGCCAGGAGCAATTATAGGGGAGCTCCCTCTCTCTCTCTTGCCCTCTCTCTCTCTCTCTTTCTCTCTCTCCCTCTCTCTCTCTCTCTCCCTCTCTCTCTCCTGCCAGTTTTTTTTTTAACCGTCTGCTGTCTCCAACTCACGCACTGAATGACACTTTCTTGCTGTATTTTATAAAATAAAAATTAAGGTAGATGTGGTATAAATAATATTACAATTTCCCATTTCCAATTTCCTGGTCCAGTTCTGTGATGGTGTGGCATTTTGCTGGCGTGCTTTGTGTCCACTTGTTCCCTCAGGGGCGTCTCTGCAAATCAATACAATTTGGGAGTCAACGTGACTGACCACCTTTATCCTATGATGAAAAATGTCTGTCCTGATGAGATTGGTCTCTTTCAGGATGACAGTGTCCCCGTCCACAGTTCACTGAAGGGTTTGATGACATTTTGCGCTGTAGTTTTGCAGCTGTTCCAGACACAAGAATTTGTGCCAAGGCCCGCCGAAGGACAAATCAGATTAGTTTCCTCATAAATATAATTTAGAAGAAGCAAAAGCATTTCTCAAACCACAAATCCATCGAGACTGCCCTGACGTTCGCGGAGTAGCCTATAACTACCACCCCACTGTGTTTATATTTTTATACTGCCTGCCTATGAACGTGTCTGTGTGGGTGTTTACAGAACCCGAGGAGATGTGTACAAACTCTTCGCCGCAGAGTCTTCCATTAAGCTTTTTAAATGTCATTATCTTTAATACGGGTCAGAAACATCTTTAATGTAACGCAGCAGGAACTCATAAATGAAAATTACATAATCAATGTCTCTCGCCATGGAAACCAGGGCTTAAGGTTTTCTCAGACCGTCTGATTGCCCTCAGACATTTTCCAGCATAACAAAAGGAAACTGACCGCTGCTTTAGAAGCAATGGCCGTGTGAATCCCTCTCTGTGTCATGTTGTACATTAAGAACACAAAAATGTACTGCTGTCTTCATGACTTCACAATTTATAAGTAATGCTCGCTACAGTGGAACCTGCCCAGGGGAGTCAGAAGCTTTTTTGATGTGAAGGGGACGTGTAGGGGCGGGGTTTACGCATGTGGGGGGGCGGGGTTTGGGTGGGGACGGGTCAAATCTCGTTCTGCAAGGACAGGCTGCTGGGAGTTCCAGTGGTGTGTGTTCATCTATGTGGAGTGGAGTCTTTCATCAAAGATTCAAGATTCAACAGTGCTGGGTGAACTCATTATTTATGTTAAATTTGGGGGGGATCCAAACGAATAATTATGAAATGTGAAGGGAACACGCCCCCTCTGGTTGAATGGCAAGGACGCCCATGAACCTACCATCAGGTGAGATATATTAGGCAACAACTAAAGAATCTGTTCAAATGTTCCTGTCTATTAAATGTTCCTGTGATTAGGGCCAAATTGTGGCGACTGGATGGCTGGGTCACAAAACGGGACTGTGTGGTGTTCCCAGAATACAGTGGATAACGTCTACCAAAATACCTCTAAACTGAAGGACCATACAAGAACCAGCAACAGGTTTAGTGGCACCCAAAGCTGTTTAACATGCACAGGGAGTGAAACATGGGTGTCGTCGCCATTCGATCAGAGACGTGTCCCCCTCACTTTTCATAATTATTAATTTGGACAAAAACAGATTGTAGTTCGTCTATTACTCTGCATCATTTATCTCTTCATCAAATATCAGGAACCACACAGGACCACCAGGCTCCAGGAACTCCTTGTGTGGGAGATGATTCTCAGCACAGCAATGACACCGAAAACGTAAGATATGGGCCCTTTATAAGAATATATGGTTATATGTTTAAATGCCCAAAACAGATGTAAATGCATTTCAAATACTGATTCAAAGATGTACTTCCAGACAAAACACTTTTAATATATATAATTCACCAGGCATATCTCAGCCAATCAACTGTAGTTGGGGTAAGGAGAGAAGATTTCTCCCCAAGCGATCACTTTAAGTGTCAGTTAGCACTCTACGTGGGCAGATATCCGACTTGTGTCTGTGTAGTTGTGGATTTGGCTCCTCTGTGTCTCCGCGGTGGCGCCTGTAATTGGGATCCCGTCCGGCCAAACATAAGCTCAAATATGAAAGACGCACAGCGAGGGGTCGAGACAACAGACAATTTATCAGCCGAATCTGCATGTAAATGTGAGTGCACACGACGGCAGACCCATGAATAAATTCATGTTAGTAGCTAAACATCTGCCAATGCACACCCCCACCCACCATATCTACATACCCAATTACAAAGAGGGGCAGCTCCCGCCGCCTTCATAAGACCCAGTTCGGTCCTTTGGCTCCTGCATCTGACCATAAAACATCTCCTGCATCGGAGAAACCATCCTGAAATAAACAGCATCTCCAAGGGCAGACAGCAAATCGGCATCAAAGCAAGAGTTCAGCTCGAAATCTAATTTACATAGACACCCCCACCCTGAACGTATCCAGTCAGACGAGACATGTTTGGTGTCTTAAGTTCCTTTCCTTAGATTTGCACTATAACTGAGAGGCTTATGTGGCCAACAAGTAATGGAAGCTTATGATCTCCGCTAACCGCAGGCATTAAAAACCCTCACAAACTCTAGATTCTACATGTCCTAATGTTTTATCTAGCCAAAATGTGTGTGGTTTTGTGGACACAAACACATTCCAACCTCTCTTTATCCTTTTAAAATTAAACCAAATCTGTGTGTTCTTCACAAGTAGGTTCATCTTGGTCTTGAGGCCAGACAATATACATCACCAAACACAATTTACTTGTGCCTTAATTTATAGCTGAAAATACAACAAACCAGTCTTTTGAATTAAGTGGCTGTTAATTTGGGAAACTGGCCCATTAATTTTAAGGCTTGAGTGTGAAATCCATTAAACTTACATTAAATGCATTAATCCAGATGGTCTTTTATTTAGGGCAAATTTGAAAAAGTAAATTCTTTGTACATTTCTAAAATTCTATAGTTTTACCCCTTAATCAGCCTTTAGAGGTGCAACTGCTTTCCTTTATGGGAAAATTTAGGTCAAAATTATGGCTAAATAAAGGATATGCTGCCCTTTCGAAAGGAAACACTAGAAATACTTCAGAAAAACAGATATAACTGATCTTCTATAGTCTGTAGAGACACATTTTTTAGCCACAAAGTCCCAAATTATTGGTTTTGAAGAGACATGTCATGTCTGACTCCAGGTCCTCCTGCTTTAAATATAACAGGACAGAGTTCATTCTTCAACAGAATCTCAAGCATCCCAAACAAAACTGTACCAGAATTAAATCCAGTCCAATGAAGAGTAAAAAGTTTTTTTGTCCTCCTTTGTCCCCAGATCTTTCTTCCGTTGAGTCGACGAGCTGAACTGACATGCTTAAAATGAGCTCCAGAAAACAAGACAGATGTTTTAAATGCTTAAAAAAGTGCTGGGAGTGTTTGGACACAAGTTCTTTCCAAAAATAGCTGAAAACGATGCCTCAGATCTGCGCTCCTGTAATTAAGGCAATGGTTATTATTCTGACAAAACTCATACATGAGCTTTCACACACATATGGGTTTGGTCTTAGTGTGTATAAGGTTACATTACACTTCAAACCCATGACATTTGTTTTCAGCATGTCTAATGTTTACTTTTAATCAAATTCTGAAAGAGCAGCGTATCCTTTATCGATTATTTTAACCCGAGGGTCGGCTCTGTGCTGTGTGTCTCTGATTGGCTACCCTTTGTTGTGCCACTTGCAAGGAGTCCCCAAGCTGCTGACATTCTGCACACACCAATATACACCCACCACAACTACTGGGCTCTTCACAATGTCACTTTAAACAATGCCACTCTAAATCCTCACTGCCCTAGACTTGCTATTAAGACTAAACATTGATCTTTTTAGACTTGAAAACACTAAACATTCTTTAAAAAGGTTTTTTGTTATTATTGTACCTATTTTCTACTTTTTAATTATTATTTTGTTTACTTTATCCGTATACTTCACATATTTCACATATAGAAAAATTGGTGGAACACGAATCTAAGAACTTCATAATGGGTTATGAGGCTACATGGTTATCTGTAAATGACAATAACATTTAAAACTGGAGTCTCTGCTGAAACACTGAAACCTCAGTGCGGGTGGGCGGGGCTAAACTGGTGCAAATTAGAGTTTACATTCTCTGCCCCAACCAGACATGGTCCGAGTGGGTCGGGTCGGGCCGATATTTCCTGCCGTGGTCCTCGGGCCGGGCCGGGTCGGGCCGTGATCAAGCATTTGTTTTTTTTTTTATCATTTAAAAAAATTGTTGGGTTTAAATCGGGCTCGAGACGATAATTACAGTTAAAGTGTCGGGCCGGGCTGGGCTCGGGCACAAGGAGCACGGACTCGGGTCGAGTCTAATTTTTTAGGCCCGATCTAAACTTTAGTGTAAATGCCAGAGTTCATGTGACACCATAGAATCGCAAAAACTCCAAACCCCACTGTTTCTGTAGCTGAACCACATGGAACTGGGAGCGAATCGTAAGTCTTGAAATTTTAACAAAGGTTGCCAAATCTTTGCCCTCATCTGTTAGTCGATGGTCAGGTCAGGTGTGGATGAAGACAAATTGCCCACAGTGTAGATCTACGGGCTGGTCACCTCTGCACTGATCCTAATCAGACAGGCTTGAACCAGATGTGGGTAATAACCACCTCCTATTACTCAGTCCCATAAACTCCAGTCAAATTTCACGATACATTTACATGTTTTAAGAAAAATTTGCGAATAGAAGTAGATTTAAGTTGAATGCCATATCAGCAACAAAGGCTATTTGATGGCAAATAGGTAAACTAAACAACATAAACCATTAAAAATCAAATAAACAAACAAAAAACTCAAATAAGATTCTTTGAATCGATGTTTGATATTGAAAGTATTTGATATTTGACTGTAAATATGTTATCTTAGATCAGAGCAACTGACAAGGTCGCTCTACAAACCTGACATGAGGGAGGCTCTTGATCTTCTAATGAAAAAGCCTGTGGAAGCCCAGAATAACCAGTCTTGCATCCCATAGAGACTATTTGATCATGTCTACTTTAAAAATGCAATTAATTCCATTCGGTTTGCCACTTATTATAGATAAATGATACCAGTACAGGTCTGACATCATAAACAGGGACTTAACATGCACCGAGCAGCCATATTTGGGGAGACAGATATATCCTTTACACAGTTACAATCTTCCTTTCAACGTTTGGCTCCTGTTTCCCTATGTGGGTTTAATTCGATTCACTTCTGCTGGTCCCAAACCCACATTTCGTCACTGTTGCTCACAGCTGTCTCTCTGGAGCTTTAGCGTTTCATTACACACCAAAGGGATCCCAAAAGAGAAGACATACACATGAAATAAACCTCAGCATCCATGCTGACAGATGCTGGGAGTATGAAGTCCCATGGCAGAGCTCATTACTTTAAGGAGAATTTCACCAATTTTTCCAAAAATTCGGTGGTCAAAAATCCTTCAAAATTTTGATATGAAATGCTGCGCACTTATTTCTTCACATTGGTGGTGAATGGAGTGACCACAACACAATTAAAACCATTTTATTTACCATGCAAACCATCCAGTGAACCTGCATGTGTCTTATATGTTTAGTGTTTGTATGTGACGTTGTGATCTTGAAAAGATGGGTTTTCTTTGGCATGTTCACTATGTTGAGGAAATTACTTCCAGTGAAGGGTTGAATCTTAATGCTCCAGCAGGCTAAGACGTTTTGGATAGCACAATGCTTCCAAATCTGTGGACCCAGTTTGGGGAGGAAGCTTTTCTATTCCAGTATGACTGTGTCCCGGTACACAAAGTGAGCTAGAGGAGTTCAGTGTGGAAGAACGTTACTGGTCCACACAGAGTCCTGATCTCGACCCCATCCAGCACCTTTGGTATGAACATTTTCTTCAACATCAGTGAATGACCTCGTAAATTCTCTACAGAACAAACGAACACAAATTCCCAAAGAATCTCCAAAATCTTGTGGAAAGTCTTCCAAGAAGAATGGAAGCTGTTATAGCTGCAAAGCTCCATATTAAATCCGTATTTTAATGTAATGTCATTAAGATATACCCTGATTGAAATCAGCTTATTAGAACAGAAACAAAACCCACCGTATCGTACAAAACGATGCACTGAGGATTGAGTGAGCAGCAGGTGGCGCTGTTCGTTCACTTTTTCCGTTTTTCTTCTAAAGACTTTTGGCGCTAAAAATCAAACATGTCTGTAAATTACCAAACGTATCGTGCTATTTTTTCATCACTATTATTAGTAGCACCACTCTTATTATTAATAATAATTTTTATAGCTCTTTTGGCATTTACAGTGGAGCGTCATGGAAAAAATGACACCCAATCCAAATTTGGCCAGAAATGCCAGCCAAATGTCAGGCAGAGTAAATATTTTTCTTTCTTTTTCATTCTGTCTCCCTTTCTGTATTTCTATAGTGTCAGAAATAAGAATAGAAATAAGAAAATGGAAGACTCAGAGGCTGGCATAATGAAAAAACACACGAATAAATGAATTAATTAGTGATTGAATGAACGAACGAACGAACGAATGAATGAATCAATGAATCAATGGACATTCTCCGTCTTGCTGCTGCTATATTTGCAGTTACATGTATTGCTGTTTACATTTTTATTGTGTGTTTTTGCTCATGTAACTTTCTGATTAGCAAATGCAAATCTGTTCTGCATTTGTGTACTGCTTCAATTCAGTATCTGCAATAATACTGTACTCGTCCAGACTTACACTTTAGAGGCTCTTTACTCCACTAAATGTTTTCTTGTCTGGTTGTTTTGGTGCACTTTGGTGTTTCTGTTTCTGTTCTTGTGTTACTCCGTCGTCCTGGAGGAGCGTTGCGGTTAAATTTCACTTAGCTGACTCATCTATACTATTTCTAACCAGCATTTCTGTATATAGCATTATTTAACATTGAGCATTTACTGCAAATTTTTAGACGTTATGAGTTCTAATGTTCTTGTCCTGGTGTGGCATTATGCAAGCAATTTCCTCAAAATAGTTTTCAGATATGGTTTAAATGATAATAAAACCTACTTGAGTTGGAAAGGCTGAACAGAAAAAGCTCTTGGTTTATTCTGAAAACTTCTGCAGGAAATAGGGCTGACTGCTTCGCTTTGAAGACTGACTGCTTTTCGTTTTCAACTCTACTGTGTGCCTTTGCATTTTTGTGTTTATTTCTTTGCCCCCACCCTGCTCCTGGACCACCTCCACCTCCGCCTCCTCCTCTCCAGACCAGGACGCACGGTCCTCGACTCTCTCTGAATGAAAATGTTTTGGGTGTCGTATGAATATGCATGCTGACGTACCAGATCATGTGGCTTTCTCGTCGCAGCAGATCTCCCATGCTTTCTTTTTTTCATCATCCCCCCTCCTCCTCCTCTTCTGCTCCTTTACTCTCGTCTTTAGGATCCACCAGAAATCTTTAGGATTACACACTGCGTTTTGTTGCTGGTGCTGCTCCTCTTTCCACTCTTTCCTCCAAAACAACAGATTTCTTGGCGTTTAATCTTCACCTCACGCTCTCCAGCAGGGCAGCAGGCTCTTCTCTTTCTCGGCAGGTAAGGTTCGGTGTATTTTTTTAGTCGTTTTAAGAGAATTAATCGTGAAGTTTCACTATTTTGTTTCCATTATTTACATAAACTTTAGCAGCTTCCAAACCACTTTTACGCACGGCACGACTGTCAGGAGGGTCCCTGGCCGAGTATAAGACTTCTGACAGGGAGGGAAATAAACTTTTAACCTTAAACTAACCCCCTGTGAGTGTGTGTGCGAGTGTGTGTAATTGGTGGGGGCAATGGGCTAAGCTAACCGGGCTAACATGAACGCACACAGTTGTCATGGTGTCCGGTTAGCTTCGCTAGCCGTCGTGTCCTGTTTTTAGCGCGTCTGTCCGGTTTCAGACGCCTAAACGATGTCTGCCGGACTCTCACGACGTCGACTCGGACGTGTTAACCCTCCCACATCCACGCTGAAGACTTCCAGGCTGTTGTCATTCGTGCTATTTTACAAAATAAGGCCTTACGTGTGGAATAGCTGAGTGCTAACAACGCCATCAGCATCAAACACGGTCAAAACTCCACTCAAGGATCTTCTGCCCTGCACGACTTTAGAGTCACTGTCAAGTGTTCTCTGGCGTTTCTGTCAAGTTCGTCACCCAAAAGAGGGGGGAAAGTGCACACAACACTCGCTATGGCATCCTTTTCGTTCCGTTCCTCTCCTCTCCTCTCTCCTCTTCTTTTCTCCTTGCCTCCTTTTATCTTCTTCCCTTTTTTCTCTCCTCTGCATTCCTCTCTTTTCATCTCCCATTCTTTCCTTTCCTCTCGTCTCCTCTCTTTCGTGTCAGAGGGCTAAATGTATATTACCCCAACTTTTTAATATCTGTTTGTTTATCTATTTAAGTTTACAACAAAGTTGTGGTACCGCTGCTAATTTTGTGATGTAAGGTCATGGGTTCGAATCCAAGGACTGCTTATAGCGTCACTGAGATACCTTTGAGCAAGGTGCCGTCCCCACACACTGCTCTCTGGGTGCCCCACATTGGTACCAGGCAGCCCACTGCTTCGTTTGGTGAATGTGTTAAATACAGAGAAATAATTCCACACTGTGTGCAGTGGTGTGTTCATGCGTGACTATAAGGGGCCACTTTATTTCACAATTCACAACCCAATAATCCTTCATAGGCTTGAAGCACACCTCGCTTAGACCCTGGACTTGGTTTCACCTGGCCTTCCAGGACTGAGCCCACTTGCCCCCGGTGACCCAACACCTGCCCTCGTTACTGCAGTGTGCTATTTTGCTGAAGAAATGTGAAAGAACCAGGTTTTTCGCAGGCTCTAAAATACTTTAAATTATAATGCGAGCGGGAGGGTTAGGTTCTCTTTCAGCTGCTAACGAATTCACTTGCTTGGGTGTTCTTCTGCTGCCGCTCTCAAGTGTCCTTCAATTTACCACTTAAGCGAAATGTCACAAGTTGAGTGTTCATTTCCCTCTCTGAGAGGCCTATAATGTTTTCCGTGTGGCGGCGAACGATGATTTCTCCTACACGCTTCGATGTAAAACTGAAACGTGGCCTTCTGCTACATTTCTCCAATGAATAGACGAAAGGCAGCTATTATCGGTCTGGATTTTTTCATAGGATGAATGGTAATGACATTTCGTTTTTTTAACCTGCTGCAAGTGAGTTAAGGGGAGAGAAACCTAATGCAGACTTTTTTTGTTTTTATGTGGTTCGCTCATCCATTGCAGTCTTTAAAAAGATGGACAGCGATACTGTGTGTGTCGTTATGGCTTCACTCCAGCATGCTGATTCATTTCTAAACCAGTGGAGATGAGGTGAAAGTGCCAAATGTTCGCTTTAATACAGTCCACAATACCAGTCAACAGTTTTCATACACTACAGGCTTTTAACACAAAGTATGATAATATGCCAAATAAAAACCAGTTTTCTTTCGAAGATGAAGGGATCTGAAACCGTGCATGTCTGATATCCTATTAACTGGGTTGTGTGGAGTCAAATCCTAGACTGGACTGTCCTTTAAAATGTTCACCCTAAAATGAAAATTTGATGTTTATTTGCTTACCCCCAGGGCATCCAAGTCGAAGGTGAATTTTTTTCCTCAGCAGAACACAAACGCAGATTTTT
>JBBKCR010043770.1:0-11080 GCA_037577295.1 Ladigesia roloffi
ACTTTTGTCATATTATGTAGTATTAAATTGATTAAATTGTATTTATAACTTGGCATCCCTATCTCGGAACCCCCCCTCCCACAACACACACACACTTTTGGAAAGCTTGATCTGCCCCTGGTTTTGAGAAATAGATTTATTCATGTAAACCAACAAAAGTCAAATGATTTTGCCTGATCTTTCACTATGAAAGACACTAATAAAGATAGGTGATCTTAAAGGGCCTATATTGTATTTTTATAGGGCCTATATACACCATATGTTCCTATTTCAAATGTTAAAAATTAATATTATGCAGAATGTTTTATGACATGCATGGAGATAAATATATACATATTTATAGATGTAGGATACATATAATGTATATATCTATGATCATAGTTTTTATGACAGGAATTGTTCATTTTATAATAAAGGGTTAAAGTAATGGAAACTGGTTTTGAATACTTTCCCCTGATACATAATTAACCTCTCAGTGTATTTACCATTTCTAAGCTGTCTGACTGAGATTAGTTTTTAATGAAATGAATAAAATTGTATTTTACATTTTAAATAGGATAAATAATTTAGCATAGGTAACTGTTATGCACACTAGTATACACCTTACTATTAGAAAATTATACTGTTTTAGCATAGAGTAGCAGTAAAAATACATGGTATTACTATAACTACAATCTGGATTGTGCATCAACAGTCCAGAATAATGGAAAGTGTGAAAGAGAGGTGTAGAAGAGAGCACAGACATGGTGGAATGGGTGAGGAAGAGTGTCAGAAGTGATTTGTGCTAGGCTGGTACCAGCAAGTGTGAAAGGAAATGGGCAGATGATGGTAATTAGATCAGCTATGTTGTGTGGTTTAGAGATAGTGACACTGATGAAAAGACAGAAGCAGAGCTGGAGGTGACGGAGTTGAAAATGTTAAGATTTGCATTAGGACAGCTGAAGATGGACAGGATCAGGTATGGGTTTATTAGAGAGACAGCTCAAGTTGGACCTTTTGGAGGAAAAGTCAGAGGCGCAAAACTGAGTTGGTTTGGACAAGTGCTGAGGAGAGATTCTGTTTTGCTTGTTTTGTGATAACGTTACATGGTCCCAGATAAATATGTTCCAACCTGCCAGCATTCATCATTTTTTCACTGCCTCATGTTTTAATTTAGATGACTTTGTTATACTTGAATAATGTATCACTATGTGACTTAGCATTAAAAAAAACCTTGGAAAACTGCTCCTCAAGACCTCATTGAAAATACAAGAAATTCTGAAAGTCTTGCTCTTATGATATAGAGAAGATTAAGGCCCAGTAGTAGGTTTATGGATGTTGCGAGGGCAGTTGGTGTAAGACACGAAGATCCAGAGGATGGAATGGAATGGAGACGGTTGATTTACAGTGGTGACCCCTAAATAGAAGTAGCCCAAATTTTGTTTTGCTTGTTTTGTCTTTATTTATCCCCTCCACTCTCCACAGGTATATAGTATAACTGTGTATAATTACAATCTTATAAATAGTATAGTATAAATATAATTACAATCACACATAACTGATACAGCAGTTGTTTGTGAGATTCGGAGATGTATCTTTTCCAAGATATAACACAGGTTGTTGTAAATGAGCTAATGTGCACGTTGCTCTGCATATTAACCATACTACAGTGAGCAGGTCCATACAGTGGCCTGAAGTGACCCACACTGGCTGCCCAAGTTACTAACCCCCGCGCAGCTGCATTAATCCTATCATTCAAGCTTATTTCCTACTCTCTCCCTCCACTCCTTCATGGAACATCGTATGGCTCTGCCATCCCTACACACAAGGGTTCTCTTTTGTGGTTCCTCGTCTGTGGATTGAGCTGCCTTAACCAACTAGCGCCACAGAATCACTCTGTCTTCAAAACATCCTGAAGACTCATTCGTTGCGTGAGCATCCCCTCTCCTCTTCTTGCACTACTCCCCAATCTAATATGTCTCTGCTCCTGAAACTTTAATGCTTCCTCAAATTGTAAGTTGCTTTTCATAAATGCGTCTGCTAAATGAATGTCATATAATTCAATGAGACCAGGTTTTGGAAACGATAACACATGCAGGTTCTCGTGCACGCGCTGTTGCCTTAGCAACGAGGACGCGTCATGGTGGACGAGACCATGTCGTGACGGGAGGGGGCGCGGATTACAAACAAACACACGCAGTTCTAACGGTCGGATTCAGGATATGTTTTCTTGAACGTTGTTTTTATCATGGAGGCGAGCGCTCCATAGCACTCATTTATAGAAAACGCCGTGTCCGTGCTTTAATAGTGGCCCGCACGAGTGGGCTGCTCCTGTGTTGAGTGTGGGTGAACATGGCGAATGTTTGCTTAGTGCCGTAGATTTTTTCTCCGACCACTGAAACACATTCAGTTTGCATAAATCTGAACTTTCCTTCTCCTTTTTTAAAAGCTTGAGCTTATTTCCCCGCGCACCACCGACATGTCAGACTCCGAGGAAGACAGCCAGGACCGGCAGCTGAAGATGGTGCTGATCGGAGACGGAGCCTCGGGGAAGGTGAGGGGGGATTTACAACCTGACTGAGAGGGGTAGGAGCATGCTAACGGCTAATGCTAACGCTAATCTCCATTCGCTCTCGAACAGTTATCTGCTAAAACACGCACACAGCTCACTGAAGAGCAACATGAGTTAAACTGACCGTGAAAGACAACAGCTGTCCAGTGCTGCAGCTGGTGGCCTTGTGGTAGGGGAGATTCTGCTGCTATAAGATATTCGTTAGTTCGAATCCCAGGAATGTCAGTGGCACCACTGAAGTACCATTGAGCAAGTTACCCTCCCCACGCACTGCTCCACGGGTGCTGTGTTCTTGGTAACCATCTGCTTCACTTGGCGAATGGGTTAAAATGCAGTGGAGAGCAGGTAGCCTTGAAATGTAGTGGGTAGCGGGTGATTCCCAGGTCTGCTAAGCACATCTGTTGCTTCGCTAGGTGAGTGGGTTCATTTTCTTTTTAGTTCTGGTTTGTTCACGTGTGGCTCTACTGTCTTTATTAGGGTTTGTTGCCAAGCAGCTGCGAAACTCCTTATTTTGCTGTGACTCTTATTGTGACTGAGGTGAGGTGCGACTATGACACATAGCAACTGTCATTTTGTGTGCATACAATATTGGGCAAAATGTCTAATTTCTTTATATTGATTTGAATTGCTTAACTGGTGCAAAAATACAAAATTACATATATTTGGCACATTGAGAATATGAAAAATAAATGTTTAGCTGTGACAGGCTGCAGAGTGTCTAACGTTACAGGGTTCCTATATAAATATATTCCCAACTGTGAGCATCCATCATGTTCTTCACTGCCTCAGGTAAAACTCTTTCTCAAGAATATGAAGAAATGAGGGGTGGCTCAAAATTGTGTGTGTGTGTGTGTTTAAACAGTGGCATCTAAAAGTCTGAGAGTACCCGGAAAATCTGGAATTGTTTTTTTTAAACATGGAAATAATTGGATTTTGGAAATATTGTGTGATACATTTCCAGATTCTGAATTGTTTCCCGGTGACAGTTTAAACCAAAGTGACACTGACCACATTAAGGCATTCAGACAGGAAATTAGGGTTGTGGTGAGTCTCTTTCCTTTCGCTGAAGTGTGTGTTCAGAGGAGGATTTTTTCTGTTGAGTTTTGTTGGAGTTTGAGTCCTGCTGTCATTAAAGAAGCTGGGTTACACCATGAACCTCAGTAAATGTTTCAGAGATTTCACTTTTCACTCAAGGTAATTGATGAAGCTTCTGATAATGTAATTTCTGATTAGAAAATAATTATATTAGACAATATTTAAAAAACGTAAGAGTCTCAGACTTCCCACCCCTGTAAATACACACATATAACTGCTAGAATGTGAATAGCAGTGATTGTGGCTGTGAGTTTAGTTTACATGCTTCATAGAAAAGCAGAAGTCTGAGGTCTTCCTGCAGTTTATTTATTTGACCATTGCTCTTGATATACATGGGAGTGGTGACTCCTAGGCTACCAATACGGTACCAATACTAAGTCAAGAGGGTATCGAGACTAAGTCAAGACCAAGACAGACAGAGTCAATTCCAAGACCAAAACAAAGGCTCCCTGAAGTTTTTTGTTCTGTTCAGGACTGACATGCCGGATATTCACTGGTCCCAAATTCATCTGACAAAACAGCTAACACCTCCGACAACACTCTAAGATAATATAAATATATAAATTATTTCAAGTATAGTATCTGTAGATGAAATTGTAACATCAAATTGGAGATACACAAATATATGTTTCAAATTGCATCATGACCCATTGTAGTAGTACTTCCCTGAAGTGGATTAGGCCTGTTAAGTCAATATGATGTGTAATGCAGATGCAATTTAAAAGTCAAGGGTCACATTTATTTAGTCAATCAGCCCCATTTTTAGTAAAATACTTTAATCAAACAATGTAAACCATGTGCACACATGACATAAAACAAATGCAGACTACAAATACTAGATACCAATACAAACTGGACATCAAATTGAGCATTAATAATATGAAGGACAAGTGCTTACAACATCTTGATGTTTGCAGTTGGCATGTGATTATAGAACACTGCCAATGATAACAAGCCTTTTGTTCAGTAGGACAAAACAAGACATTTTGGACAAGTAACAGTTAGCGAAAACCATTAATGTTTAAGTAGCTGATAGCCACTGATAGAGCTAACTCCTTGTACTTAGCATGGTGTTACTCTCTTCACCTGAAAAGTTAAGTTTCCAGATAAGCTTGCAAAAACAAAACAAAATCTGTCCCTAAATCATTTATATTGCACGTGTGTGGAGAATGCATAAGTAGTAATAATATACATGATCTGTACATCTGAAGTTGGAAATGTAAGAATTTGAAGTAGATGGCTACTGAGTAGCTTACCTTTCAGGGTGTTTACGCTGTAGGTGCCCTTTGAAAGTTGAGGTAGTCTCAGTCAAGGAGACTTTGCCAAATCTGCGTTTTGCCGAGTGCTTATTTTTTTAAATCTCCGGACCACTATATCGATCTGAGACAGCGAGACCAAGACAAGTCTGAGGGATCCATGACCAAAACAAGACCAAGACCAAAGAGCGTTGAGATTGTGATGAGAGCAAGACCACGTAAAAAAACCAAGACCGGTCTCGAGACGTCCAACTTTAGCCATATGTGGCCATATGTGAGGAAGTTATTAGTTTTTGTAGTGATTTGAATTTGAATCTGTATTTTTTAGCTTAAAACAAGCTTATTCCTGTCTGAGACACACCTGATGACACATTATTATTTGCACAACTGATGTGCTGAGACAAATAGACAAAATGTACCACATGTGGGGTTGGATTTAGTTTGAACTTTATCAGTTCTGTTTTGCTGATTGATTCTAGTTCTTAATGGCTCACTATTTCGATTCCAGTAAAGTAAAACCTGATCATTTTTAGATAGGGAAAATGACCTTTATGCTGAACAATCAGACTAATTATTTTGTTACATACATGATACATGATAAACATATATGAATACATGCGTACAAATATGCCATGCATACATACATACAAATTTTTATATTTATATTTTTGTAATATTTGTGGGGTGTACTTCTATAGTATACTGTTGTGTTGTATAGCTTGTTATTCTATTGGTTATTTTAATTTGCTACGTGTACTTTCTTCACTTGTTCTGTTCGCATGGCTGCTGTAACAATGCAAATTTCCCTCTGCCCTTACATTGTCTTTTGAATTCTCCTAAACTGCCTCATCCTGCCTGATAACATCCCAGACACGTAGTTTTTAGGAACTGATAAGCAGTCATTTGAAAGAAAATGTGGGTACTTGTTACTGGGTGTTTCCTTTTTTGTTCTGATTTCTAACCTACCCAATATTAAAAGAACTGTCAAAAACTAGACCTGTACAAATTGATTGTTATTCTGCTTTTTACACATTGTGCTGAAGTAAATCCACTGATATCTGGCTAATTTTCCACTATCTGTAATTAATCACACAATTGTTTATTGTTCTTTTGTTTCCAGAATGCGTGACACACTTGGCACATATTGTCATGTCCCCAAGCCCTTTGATGAAGTTAGATTGTCACTAGACTCTATAAGTTGCAGTCTTGATCATTTATGAGGAGAAACAGAGTTAGGGTCTATTTTTACCCTGGGTCTCAAGGATAACTCTGTTTAAATCTCCTTGTATAAACCTATTAATGCTGCCTTTATCTTAATCCATGGGATGTGTGACCTACTGCACGCATTGATTATCCCTTTGGCATGTTTAGTCCTGCACTATGGAGATTTTTTTGGTCAGTAACAATATTTCCTTTATATTATCAAATGGGATACTCTAAAAATGTTAATTTGACCTCAGTGAGATTTTGCATTGTTTCTTTGCATCTACATTGTGTCTATTGTAAAATTGACCCCCATGTTTACATCTAACCTTCAAGAGAAAAATGTATACTTTTTTTTGTCATCGGAGATCTTCTCCCTGCCCTTATTTATTGCACACATCAGTGCATAGCAGGGGCACAGCGGTCCATTACTACAGGTAAATGCAACAGCCAGTCTGGCATCTCTTCTTTCAGATTTTGCAGCAGTTCAGTGGAACGCCACTAGCCTGCATCTCCGTTCACAGCGAAATATGTTTTTGGCTGTCAGCTAATGTGGAAGTTCCTTTTTTTCTCTTCAATATGATCTATTTACTGTGTCCACAGTCAGCACAGTATTTCACAAATTCACACTTTAAATATGATACAGAAACTTGACTTTAAATTGACTTAAGGATGAATTAAATAACAGGTTCACTTAGACTGTTTTGGGTTACTGCATGCTGCAAAGGAGCTGATCTTACGTTAGAAGATTGTTAGTGGAATGGGGCAAGATGTCGCAAAAACTCTCTGGGCCCCCCCTCTGTTTTCTGTCTGTTATACTTCTATTCCTGTTCTTGAAATATTGAGTAGTGTGACAAATTGAACTATACACCTGACAAATTGAACTATACACCGGAGAAGACAGCTGTCACACGGTAAAGACCACAACCTCAGTGAACCTTAGTGGCCTGTTTTTAGGAGGACACTTGTCTGGACCCATACCCGAAATCTTGGGGCAAATGGCTGTGGGTCGGTTCTGAAAGACGCTCGAGTGTGAAAACGCCCTAAGAAGGAATGAACTTTGCTTTCTTTTTAGTTCTGATATGTTTGTGCTCGCAAAAGGACATACAAAAACTGGAGGGCCAGGCAGGGTGTAGCATGCTGTTTTTGCAAACCAGCTGTTAAATGTAATGTTTTTGTTCAGTCGCCCACTTAAATTGATGCAAACTGAAGAATAGTGTTACTATACTGTAACTTTTCTCTGTTTGAACTTGTTTTAATGCCAAACCTCCATGCTGGCTTGTGCGCACCAGCTCACGTACACACACACACACACACACACACACACACACACACACACACACACACACACACACACACACACACACACACACGTGTAGACACTCAAAGACTGATGTGGTGGGCTGTGTGCATAGACTTGCATAGTGTTTTTTGGGGTGGCTGTTCGTTTGCGGTGTTTCGTGGTGATGTCAGGAAATCTTAGAAAACGAGTTGTGTGTGTGTGTGTGTGTAATGATCAGTTCCGATGTGGACGCTGCGTCAGTAGAATTTGGCACTGCATACTCACATTCTCAATCCATTTTCTGACTGCCATCAAACACCACAAATGGACAAAAACACTATAAAACTCCACATGCAAAACCCACCACATTAGCGCATGTATGATCATAATTGTCTGTGTTCAGGCTGCCTCAGTGTGACTCGTGGTGCCCCAGTGTTGGTGCTGACTTTCATCTGGAGCCAGTGAAGCTCAGCCAAGCACACTGTAGACACACACATCATCATGCACAGTCATAAAGATTCACACATTCTCATATAGGGCATTATAAAGTCAGTGTGTGTCCTGGCTCATGTGCCGGAGCTGGCAGGCTTATGCTTGGTGTCCTGGGCTCCACTTCTACTCTATGAGTTGCCCACAGCTCTTAGGAGATATTTTAAAACCTTTGATGTAAATGTATGTCTGTCTCTCTGTCTCTGTCTCTCTCTCTCTCTCTCTCTCTCTCTCTCTCTCTGTCTTTCTCTCTCTCTCTGTCTTTGTCTTCGGGGTTAATGGGTTGTATTTATTTATATTCCTTCACACATATGTAGAGGTCAGTCTGTTCTGACAGCTTTAAATCCTGCTCCTGTTAGAAAAAAACAGCAACTCAGAAAATGAGTTTATTTGAGACAGCTCTGGTGACTGACAGCATCATTACTGAGAGAAGAAGTGAAGCGGAGCTGGACAGAGTGTGAGCCAGTTAGCATTATTCTGGTGAGTGTTGAGTATAATTTGCTTCCAGACCAGTTTGAGTTGGCCTGTGAGAGGCCTTGATCCATTCAAGAACAAGCTTATGTGTGTAAGAGTGTAGGATCACAAGAAAAATGGTTGTGGCTTTGTGCTTTCTAGTTAATTTCCTTTTAGTTATTGTGTAATGGTGCTTGTGTATATAGTATAACGAAAGACTTCTCACAGTAGTACCCAACTTTACTTTGTTCAGCGATGATACAGTGTGAATTGACCCTGTGTTCACATTGGCAGCGACTACAGGGGTAAATTTTAGGGCTCAATATATTGTTGATAATCATTATCACAATATCAGTCTCTGCAGTTCTGATTTTGCAAAAGGCTACAAAATGCAAACGAGCCTCTGAATAGTCACAGTGTTTCTGACTGGGTGACTGATCACAGCTGCGTAACCCGGTGTGTAACTGAGAAGTTGAAGTCTGTAATCCAACACATTTTTATCCATTGAAGGTGTTGGTAAATCATTGCATTAATGGGCAGGGCTAAACTTCTATAGCCAGGATAATATGTTGGCTCTGTAAGATCACAAAAAATATCAATGTTTTTTGTTTTTTATCCATATGGACTGTATGAATGGGTGGAGTAAACATTTGAAACAATGTGTACTAACTCAGGAAAGTGATGATATAGGACCTTTAATAGCATGAAAGGCATCGCAATTGCAATATATAGCAGATAAATCGCAGTACAGGAAATGTGTCAAGAGCACCTATGTATTGTGAAAAAGCATGATGCGAATGCCTATTTTGTTGTTTAAACTCTAAATATGCCCCCAATTTAGCTCCCAAACACCTACAATTTATTTTGAAATCAGCTCAATTCATTACCCTGAAAGCAAATGTTATGGTAATCCAGTTATATTGAATTCCAGATTGCTAGAATGTAAAATACCAATATTACCTATATAGACTGTACTGTAATTAATGTACGGGCATTAATGTACGAGTACAGCGGTATTTCACCACCCCCCTAGACAGTACCCAAACATTTATAGTTATTTTTTATATGGTAATGTATCTGACTTTACGTCAAAATTTATGTTACAGAATTAGTACATTGTATTTATCTAAATAATTTAGAACTAAAATGCATGAAAAATTATATGTTGCCATGAAAATGCTGTGACGTCTGTGTGTCATCCGCCATGTTCCTCATTTTCTGTTATTTATGTTTGGGCACGGTGCTTAGCAACCCAGCATGAGGACAAGGGGGTGTGGCGGATGAGGCCCGGACATCACAAAAGCAAATAAATGTGGATATCTGTAGTTTTCGTGAGGGCTTCAACAAACAATTATTAGTTCGGTTTTCAGAAAAATTCCACAATGGATTGAAACTGCGACTGCTCATCTGCGTTAAAGTGGGGGTTTACTGTCAGTGTTGCAAAACTCCTCATGAATTGTAAGCATTGTATTTTTTAGGTGTGAATCAGCTAAAAAAATATCTCACAAAAAACTAGGGTTGGGTATCGTTTGGGTCATTTTCGATACTGGTGTCAAACAGATTCTTTTAAAACGGTACCGGTGACTGAACCGATACTTTACAAAAGCCACAATATGATGATGACTCAAGAATAAATTTTTATTGAAAAAAGGGAATGATTGAAATTGAACAACATATTAAAATGTTTAAGTATATATGAATGTGTAAGCAAATACAAAAAAACAACAACAAAAAACATAAGCCACCTAACCCAAATAAAATAACTAAACAGCTTCAAACAGGGGCGCAGATTAATAAGGGTGAATGAATCGATGGGGGCGTGGCCTGTGGTGGGGGTGTGGTCTGGGATGGGGCTTGGGAAATGGGTTCCTTTTTTTTATCCCCACACTAGTGATGCGCGGGTCAGGTATTTTTACAACCCGCGGTTCCCGCTTTTATGAAATTATTTGAACACTGTATCTATTTTTACAACCCGCCCCGCACCCGCAATCATTACATAGACATACTAGGCATTGTAATTCAACAGCCTTTATTTCAGCCTGAAAGTGCTCGGAAACATCGCCCTGTAAACTGGCAACAACATATGATTATGAATATGAACAATAAATCAGGTCATATTAATAACAAGATAATGATACGCATTTAGGCTATAGATTGGATTTTCTGTTGAATTTTGTTTTAATGACCCGCCCCACCCCGCCCCGCAAAACAAGTGACAGTTTCTTTACCCGCCCCGACCCGCGGGTTACTCGTGGGGTCTGCGGGTTACGAGACGACCCGTGCATCACTACCCCACACCACCAGGTACCAGATTCATGTAATGGAAAAGCAAAAAAGCGAGTAGAGTTAAACCGAACCGTTCTGGTACCAGTCACTGGAAAATCCCCATAAATGACCGAGTTAACACGGCTACGTAAACAGAGTAAACATGAGAGCCCCGACTGCAGATGTCAGTTTTGCACCGTAATAGTAATCTCCCGATCAAACTCTTACTAAAACAGTTATAAACTGCCGCAGGAACCCAGTTAGGGTACATCTATTCAAATTCTATTCAACAAAAATAATAATGATGCTTTTAAGTCTGTTTTTGCTTAGCCGAGACTTCTGTTGCTGCGTGCAGCACCACCCTGACTCCTGAATGTCTCTCTTGCTCTCTCTCTCTCTCTCTCTCTCTCTCTCTCTCTCTCGCTCTCACTCTCTCTCTCACTCTCTCTCTCTCTCTAACGTGCTGCAGTCTCATGTGTCATGAAG
>JBBKCR010043805.1:0-11079 GCA_037577295.1 Ladigesia roloffi
TAGTTCAAAATTTAAATTGTGAGCTATGAACGTGAACAGTTCACTTTGAGCATGTGTGAACTGAACTTTGAACTAGTGTGAACTTGCACAACACTGATTAGTTTTCTCTTAAATACATTTTTACAATGACAGAGTATGTAGGGAAGAAAAACAAAATAGCTCAGAGTAGTTCACCATTTCTAACTACTGCAACTAATTGTGAAGGCCACGTTATATCTATTTCCACAAAATTCATATATATATATATGGCCATGGCACACCTTTGAGGTGTGTATTATGTATATTTGGGTTTTTTGGGGTTTTTTTTTTCTGAAACTTGTTGATAAATTTTGCCACAGTGTCATATGTGATGTTCATTCCATGTTTTATGGTAAAGCTCATTGCAACCATGCGACAATTCCCGACCAGTATAATTTCAATTCGATGTTCTTTCATCAAACATAACTTCTAGAGTACCTGAACCATATGTATAACCTATGCATGGAAACCTATGTATATATGCTGTATCAAAAAGGTATGCTCCATCATACGTTTATCATACACACTAGTTGATTTACTTGTCACAATAGTTGTGAAGTATATTTTATTGATGTGGAAATTAGGTGCTCCTGGAAATGATATCAGTGAAGTAAATTAAGTGAGTCGGTTCTCTCAGTGTTTCTCTTTGGCCCTTTTTTCAGACCAGGACACAGAAGTGTGTCTGCAGGCTCTGCGGCTGCTCCAGTCTCTGGTGGAGGGTGAAGTGGTGGCCCACCTGACCCCAGACCTGCTGCGTTCTCTGCCAATGGGACGCATGCGCAAGCTAACCTCCAGCCGACACGCGGCCCTCAGCCAAACAGCCCAGGAGGTCCTGGAGGACTTAGAGCGGCTCGCCAAAATTGATATCTGTCCCACTGCGAAAGAACAGTGATGACTCTGACAACGTTTGCCTGATCATTTACTAATCTTTTATCTTTCCTGGTTTAAACAGAACGAGATCTAGGTTCAAGCCACTTCTTCAGTTCAGGCTGTTTTAGCTCCACTCCTGTTCATTTGGGGTCTGTGTAATCAGTTAATAGGGGTCAGAGGTCTCAAGGCCAATTTAAAAATTGCCCTGTGTGTCATTCAGAGTGGTCCAGTTAGAAATTACATTGGCTGAAGTAATCAATGTGATCAATGTTGCACTCTGTTTTACTGCTTTTGTATTGGTTAACGGTAGTATTCATATTAACCTTCCGGATATTCTTGACTTCTTACACATTAAAGTGTTTTTTTGTCTAATTTGTCAATGCTGTTTCTATGGAATTCTTTACCTCATCATTTTGATTTATAAAAGGACTGAAAACCCAAGTCTTAAGCGCTTTTATAATAGAAGCAAATGGACAGCTGCTGAAGTGCTTAATATAATGTGTGTTCTTCAGTTCGTTTCAGAACAGAGGAAGTGGTCAGCCATGTTTCGTTAACTTTTTCTTATGGTGGGCGGTATTTTATTTTTGGTATGTTTAATATTTTATTTTTACGGATATGCCCACCAAAATGTGATTTATATCATGGCTCCTTATAGTCACTAGTAAGCACAGCACAGTGTGAACAGTATGAATATTTTTCCCTGCATTTAACCCCTTCACAAGAGAAGCAATGGACAACCATCAATGGGAGCAGCGTGTGGGGACGGGACAGACCTCCCATTTCCCTGAGGGAAACATGCAAGAAACATCCCCAAGAAACAAAGTGTGACACATGCGACAATCAGGGGATTTGGCTAGTTTAAGGGAGGTCATTGATCTGTTAGAGTGACTGATGAGCTTCACTGATCACTATTCACTATTGGCGGTAAAACGTTCAGTCATCTCTGTCGTAGCTCCGTACTGTGGCTGGTGTGGAAACACGGTAAATATGTTATGAATCTGTAACCTCATCTGAAACAGCCATTCCCTCGGTCTTATCTTCAGATTGAAGTGGGTGGCAAAAGGTAGCCATATTCAGCCCGTGCTGGTACATAATCCTCGCTAGACTGTGGAGACGATAGTGGGTTTTAACGGCATGTGCTATAAATAGTATAAACTATGGGTGAATTAATGAACGAGATTAGTCAGGCTAAGAGATTTCTTATCAGTGTGAATATGTGACTGAATACCAAGTACTGCCTGTTTTTTCTTTTCTTGCTCCAGTTTTGGATTAAATGGATGGTGGAAGCGATAGCTAGTACAAATATTGCGTAGCACAACAGATTAGTTTAAATTTTGGTGTCTGCTTTAAGAGAAAAACATGTTCTGAATATTAACGCATGCAAACGGTTAATTTATTTTCAATATTAGGCGCAGCATTTTTAGAGGTAACATAGGCGGTTTTAAGCCTGAGTCAGGTGAAGCCCATGTGTAGTTAAACCCGTGTGCACTGTCCCTAATACGACTGCAAGCAACAGCATAGTATTATACACTCAATGTGACTGAGACACTCTTAAAAGTACATGTGACCTTTGATTTGTGTAAGGAGATTTAGCTAAACGGCTAGGAGCACGTTGCTGCTCGGCTTGCTCATCTTTGATTAAACATCCATCGTTTAAAATGAGTATTTAAGAAAAGAATGGAATCTGTACATAGTGCAAATACTTGATAATAACTCATGTCCTGCACAAATGGTGGTGGTCGTGAAGTTTATAAGTACCCTACTGATTTAGGCTTAGAACATTGTCAGCCTCATTCTTAGCATAACGGATTTTCCCTTTCAGAAGGCTCTAACCACATTTATATACGTTATCAAAGCATTATTGTTAATGAATAGTGCCTTGGTAGGATTTCCAAAGTCACATTTTTACAGCAAATCTTTAAAATATAAACATACTACTTGTATAAATGTGAAATCTCCTCATACAAGCACTTAACAGAACCACAATGCTGTTATAATATTATATCTAAATATGGTTCTTTTACATAGATCACATTTATCATTAATATTGATTTATGTATTTTGCATTTAATATTATGTAGACATAACTGGACTCTTCTCCTGAATGATTAAGCCTCTCCCAAGCTTGGATTAGCTTGGTTCAAACTAAATAATCTCAAATATATTGTTTATAAGGCTTCAGATACTGAATTCACCAAAATGGACCATACTACTGTTTTTAGTCATACAATATACTTTCTTAAGGCCCATCTTACTGTGTCAGAAACCACAGAAGCATATTTTAAGTTACTTTACTTAAGGCAAGTGTGTGATAATTTAGACTTGTGATTGAACTTCCGTTACTTGTTAGCTACACTATATGGACAAAATTTTTGGGACACACCTCTCAACTATTGAATTCAGGAGGCCACTTTCTTCCCGTGAAGCTTCATTGTAGTGCTTCAGCACACCGATACATTTTGGACAATCCCACACTTCCAAATTTGTGAACACAGTTTGCCAAAGAACCTTTTCTATTCCAACTTGACTGGACCTCATAGAGCCTTGACCTCTACCAGATCCATCACCTTTGGGATGAAAAGTCCTTGTTTCCAGTACTTTTTTTCCATATAATGTATATTAGCTTCAGAGTTCAAGTGCATACAATGTACCTGTCTACTGTTTGCATGTGGGTTTTTTTGACAGACTGTTCTTTTAATTCAGCACTGGGGATTAATTAATCAATAATAGCCTCATCCATCATGTCATGTTGGGTCCACATGGAAGGTTAGTGATGCACAGCTGGGGCCTAGAAAATTGCATCAATCATCGTAATAGGATGAGAGCGGAATACAGGATATCACACATACAGCCCCTGTAGATCCCACTCGTTGGACTGGAATGGAGTCTACAGCTGCAATCCAGCTAGTGTCCACTTGTTACCCATTAAAGTATGACTCCAAGCCCACGCCAAACACACCCACTCTTGTGTACACCAGCCTCCCTTGGTCAAGTCGCTCAGGGATTGTGTGTGTGTCCATACAGTGGTAAGTCTCACAGCAAAATCAGCTCATGCTGAATGAATTCTGATAGTGTTGAATGGGCTCTTGCTAAGTTTCATTTGTGTGCAGTTTGATGCTATAGGTGTTCATGCAGCCGTGGTGTTTTTTTTCCATAAAGACGGGAAGCGGGTTCATGTTAAGAGCTCATAAGAGCTGACAGAGCTGCAGATGCAGTGAGTGATGACACAGAGCTGAGAAGCTCTAGGGCTGAAACACTTGGCAGGGCAGAATAAGCACATCAGCTTTTAGCTGACTGATGAGGATTGTGGGCGTTTCTATGTGATTCAGCCTTACTAATAACGCTGGACGGGACACACACCCTCTTTCTTATTGTAATGAGTGCTTAGCTTAGGCAAAAAATATGTAGGGCACTTTACAAGGCAACCCTGAAACTTTCCTGAATGTGCCACAGAATGAAATTGTGGCTCATTGGCTGGGGCACAGTGTGTGTTAACATCTAGCTCAGGTTCTGAACACTGAAACACTAGTGGCTTGACATTTTGGGGGATATTTTTTGTACACCTAGGCAATAAATAGTGGCCTGTGAGTGGAGGCACACAGCAGTTTAGTGATGAGACAGAACATGAGTATACTATATGGACAAAAGTGTTGGGACATGTGACTACTCCATAAAGAGGGACTTTGCATTCAGATACATAGATTTTAATATGGAATTGTTCCACTTTTGCAGCTATAACAGCTTCCAATGTACTTGGAAGGCTTTTCACCGTATTTTAGAAAATGTTTGTGTCTTCATTCTGTAGAGCATTTATGAAGTCAGGCACGAGAAGACCTGACTCGCAACCTCTGTTCCAGTTCATCCCAAAAGTGTTGGTTGGGATTGAGGTCGGGGCTCTGTGTGGGTCAGTCAAGTTCTGCTACACAAAACTCATCCAGCCATGACTATATATAAATGTATGGCATATGGAACTTGCTTTGTGCACTGGGGCACAGTCATGGGGCACAGTCATGCTGGAATTGAAAATGTGTACACAAAGTTCCAAGCATGGCATTGTCTAAAATGTATTGGTATGTAGAAGCATTAAGATTGTCCTGCACTGGAAGTGACAGGCCTAGCCCTAACGCTTAAAAACCTGTCTATCCCAGTTATTTTTATCCATATAATGTATATTTGGAATACTAATGGTCCAAGTACAATTAATAGCTTGGTCAGAACTAGTTCATTCTGGTGCATACTGATAAAGGAGTTCGCACCTACCGTCTTCTGTAAGATGAACTTGTTAATATATTTCATATACGTTTTCTTCAGCTTTTTTTTCACTGTGCTCACGTGGACACTCGGTTGCTCGGCAACATGACATTTTGCGCGAGGGGCGAGCCCGCGCGCGCCACCAGGACTAGGTGTTCTGACGTCAGAGTGACGCTAATCAATTGTGTGTGTGTGTGTGTGTGTGTGTGTGTGTGTGTGTGTGTGTGTAAGTAAGTAGTAACACAGTGCAACTGCAGCGAGTTGTACTGGAGCTCAGAGCAGGAATTTAGTTCAAGTTTCTGTTAAACACGTTTTAACTAACATGCGCGTGAATGAAAGTTGACAAAACCCGTGCACGACGCACCGAGGACTGCGTGTGTATCAGGACGTCCACCTCGTGGGAAAGTGCTGAATGTTTCGATTTAAAGCTTCAGGTGAGCTCCAAAACATCATATTATTGCATGTTATACATCATACACTCGCACTTGCAATGAAGGTGCTGCTAATGGTGGTGCACTGCTCTGTAGTGTGAGTGTTTTCTTTTATTGCGACAGTAAATGTGCTGTAGAGTGTTTCATGTCACTACAGTAAATGGGCTGTAGTGTGTTTTAGGTCATTACTACATTTCTACTGTTCTGTAGTGTGTTTTCATTCATTACTACAGTAACTGTGCTGCAGTGTGATTTATTTTATTACTACAGTAACTGTGCTGTAATGTGTTTTCTTTCTTTACTACAGTAACTGCTGTCGTGTGAGTGTTTTCTTTCATTACGACAGTAAATGTGCTGTAGTGTGTTTAGGTCATTACTGCATTGCTACAGTTCTGTAGCCTGTTTTCTTTCATTTCTACAGTAATTATTTGTTGTTCTCGTCTTGTGTTAATAAATTGCCTCTGTTTAATTAATAGTGCATTTGATTTCATTTAGGGTATAATGATGAAAACACTGTTAAGTATGCCTGCTCTGTGAATTTAATGTTCCATGTCAAACTGAGACAACATACCTGGTATGATGATAAGGATAGTAATGGTGTTTTTTTATTATTACGTGTAAATATACATATAATAACACTACTATTATTGGCTTACTCTCTTTGGACTCGGACGTGCATTCTATAAAGCAGCTTTGTGACAGCATTGGTTGTAAAAAAAATACCATATGAACAAAATCGAATTTAATTATATATTTTTTACTATTACAAATGTTATAAATAGCTGTTTTAATTATGCATTTTGCATGTATTTCCAGCCAAACATGGACCTCAAAATATATGTTAAGACTTAATTACTTATCTGTCGATTATCTAATCAATAAGGTTGATAGGCACCGAGATGTGACCCACAGTTCTCTGACATTGGTAACAGTAGTGGTCGTTATTAGCCTGTAGGCGTCGCTATTGTGACACCACACTCAATGTTACTCCACTAGCAATGACAAAAATGCTAAGTCTGCACCTCGCCCACAATATCTACATGAAAAATGTGCGTTTTTTAATCAGCCTGTGTTTGATAAAAAAAATATATGATCATAAAATAAGGTTTCCTGCAGATTCCCATACTGTCTAATTAAAACAGAATAAAATAAGTTCTTAATAGACATAAGTAGATAAAATAAGCAAAATGTATTATTTTAATCTTGAAGATCCTCATAATATCTAATAAAATCGATGGCCAATAGATATAGATATTGATTAAAATTTATTATTTTGTACTGTAACAAGAATTGCGTTGGCTGTTTCCTAAATAGTGGCTTTAAAAGAGTCAAAACAAATTTAAACTGACTCGCCCAAACTAAATAGCTGTGTATAGTTACAGTGGCCATGGTTTCAGGACCTCAGCTAGAGGACGGTAGAACTGATAATACAGTCACTTTTTTGCCTCTCCTGTATAAGCCAGTTTTAGTATAGAGAGATTATGAAAGGACTGAAACTGCTCCGGATTCAGAGAAAGAAAGGAACAGAACATGACATCAGTCATCAATATTATTGTAAACTATTAATAATGACTATTTCATTCCAGGTATATTATTGCTCAGACATAATCTTTAAACTGGTTTAAGTTTCATAGGGAGACTAGCACTAGAATACCTATACTAGATAGACAAATGTATTGGGACAAACCTGTTTTTTTCAGGGTTTAGGATTGGACTCTTACTTTCAGGAAAGGGTTTGATCTGAATATTTCAGCACACATTCACAAGACATTTTGGACAATGCTATGCTTCTAATTTTGTGGAAATAACCTTTTCTATTCCAGCATGACTGCGCACCAGTGCATAAAGTAAGCTCAATAAAGTCTGTCCTCAAACCCATCCAAAACCTTTGCGATGAACTGGAATAAAGATTGCGAGCCAGGAATTTTCATCCAACATCCGTGCATGACCACATAAATGCTGTACAGAATTAAAGTTCGCAAATTCCCACAGAAAAACCAAAATATTGTGTTATAGGTGCAAAGGGGGAACAACTCCATATTAGTCTATTTTTTTTTAATGTAATGTCATTCAAGTCCCTGTTAGTGGAATGTTCATGTGTCCCAATACTTGTTTCCACATCTATTCTGAAACAATATGGCTGTCTTTGGGTTTTGTACCACAGTATACAGTTAACCTTCCTATTCCTAGTTATTACATAACAGTCAGTGTAATTATGATGTTTTAATGTGTAAGGTTTAGTTTTATTAAGTGCTTCCTCCAGAGGGACGATGTTTTTTTCCAGGGTTCTATCCCTGGATGATCTGAGTAATTTGCTACCTAAAAGCCTCCTGCTGATGACATGTCTCCTGTTTAATATTTTAGCAGCTCTCAGTTGACTGCTTTAACTATGGTGGTGTTATCGGAAGATGGGAGCGCCTCAGGCCAGCCTGCCAGACCTCTGCAGGTCGGCTTCTACGAGATCGTCCGCACGCTGGGGAAGGGAAACTTCGCTGTGGTGAAACTGGCCAGACACAAAGTCACCAAAACACAGGTGTGATACATTTTTATCCAACCGCCACAGGCTTATATTTCATTGCTCTTGGAGCAAAACCTGTATTTCCATTTTTGTAATTTTGTCACCCTTTTATCATTTAAAGAAAGTACCAGCTGCTGTGATGACTTGAATACTGATAAATTAACTTACATTGAAAGTTAAGAATGTTATTAACTTCTCCTGTAGAGTTAACTGGTTTGACAGTGGTGATTTACGGTGTGTGGCCAAAAGTTTGTAGACATCTGCTAACCAAGTGTTTTTCCTATATTTGAGGGCACCAATGTGCAGTTTTTGAGCTGATGTTGTTCCAGTTTGGAACTTTTTTAGTTAGTGTTAGTAGGGCAACCAAAGGACTTTCCTGTCAGCTTCAACACATGGTGGTGAAAGTAAATGTCCAAAATGTCTCTACAGCTGTGTGATTACATCTATTGATCTTCCTTTCTGAAATACTATTTGTGAACTCTTTGTTCTTATTATATCTGTAATCGTTTCTCACAGGTTGCCATTAAAATCATTGACAAAACCCGCTTGGATGCAACCGATTTGGAGAAACTCAACAGAGAGGTTCAAATAATGAAGCTTCTCAACCACCCGCACATCATCAAACTGTACCAGGTCTGTGAGTTCCCAACACTCACATTAGTCCGTAGTTTCCATAGACCTACGTACATACAACAACATGGTGCTAGCTATATAATGCTAACAAACTAACATAACTCTAAGAAAGACTAATTCTGTAACTAAATGTGATTTTGGTACTATTATATTATTTCCATTGGCCACTTAGGCTGTTAACTACTACTGTCAGAACCTTTGGGGTTGCTAGTATTACTTGATTAATACTGAACATTGAATTCAAATGATTAGTTGATTAAAAACTACTTTTTTAGTTAATCGGCTAATTGATTGATTTGGAGTTTGCTCAAAAAACAACCAACAGATTATTATTGTCTGGAAGAGTATTGAATGACTTAATTATTCAGGAAATATAATAGAATTACAGCCCTTAAAGGACCCTCTGCTCTGCTTGTGTGCGAAAGTATTACACATTAAGGTCTTTCAGTGCAAACTGAGTGATAGTTTGCATGTACGATGTGTGTCACATCAATATTAAATATTTTCGTAATGAATATCTTGGAAAGATAGACAGCTATTATTTTTCAAATCTCTGTTTTAATTGTTGCCATTGTAAACTGATGAAAGAATGTAGTTTAACAAGATTTAATATATTATTTAAGTGTATTTATAATTGTGTTTATATAAAATGTGGGTCAATAATAGTCTATAAAACAACAGTTACTTGCACATTTTACAGAGACACACTCCCACAAATAAAAAAAGCAACCATTTTTTTACCATGGCGTAGTTTGTACTACTGACATAATTATGCCAGTACTACAGAGTATGTAATAATTTTTGTCACCCGGTACTATTGGCCTGGGTCCAGTTTCTCGATAACGAACACTCTTAGCACGCTAAGGGGATTTTCTAAGATATATCTTACTTAAGTTGTTTACATTTCCAAGTCTGTTCCTCGATCCATCCCTTAGGAAGCTTCTTAAGTCGCTGTGTCTTATGTGTGACGTTACAGGAGACATCGATTGCTCGGAAATCGATGTTTCAGTTCCTGTGCATGCAAATTGGCCTAGTGGTTATTACCATGGTTCTGAAATGAGTGACACGGAGCATCCGGATGGCCTAGTGTTAAGGGCGTTGGCCCTGCAATCAGAAGATGGGAGTTTGAATCCCACCTGCAGTTTTACAGTTTTGTAATTATATACAAAGTTGGTCTGGAGTAAATATACTTGCAAAAGCTTCCTTAGTAAATATTACAATGAATTTCTGTGTGAAATTGTTACCAAGCTTTTTTTAAGTAAATGTCAGCCAGTGTTTTTTGGAGGGCACATTTAACCCGGGCGGTGCGCGTGTTGTGCGTGTGTGGGGGGCGCTCCGTTCTTCAAGCCAGAGCATGTCGCGCTAAGAAATTTATACTCAAATATTTGGCTGTTCAGGACAGGGGTTCATAAGGGGTAGAACCACCCAGAGGTGAATCTTGCCAGCAGGCAGGGCAGACAGCTGCTTGGGAGCCCCACACCACTAGATGGCGAACGAGAGCTGACTCTTTAAACTACAGTCAAAAACTGGTTAGAGGTGGGGGCCCCCAGTGAAGTTTTGCTTGGAGCCCCAACAGACCCTAGGCTCGCCTCTGGAACCACATATGCCCGCAGCACACTCCTCTCCTGGCAGCACCGAGCCTGAAGACCTCAGTACTCCACCGCGTCCAGAACGCGTGCCATTGCCAGCCCGACCTCGCTACAGCACAACACACAGACTGCCAATATGCCGTTGTAGAGATAAATATGTCTGGACTATATTCCATTATTTATACAACATTAATAACATGCCATTATTTGACTTGCATACACTGCTGATTTATAAAGACTGCTGCTTGGTGGCGGTCACTAGCGTATTGAGCTGAAACTATGCTAAGGGTGGTTTCACACATACCTCGTTTAGTTCGGTTGAATCGCACTAGAGTTTTTGGACTAATCCAGCTGCTGTAGTCAGCTGTGCTGTGCATTATAGGATGAGGAGACATATTTGTTTCAGTTAGCGCTTAGCATTATAGCTCCAAGGATTTCACGACAGACCCGGAGCTGTGAGGAGGGGCGGAGCTTCATCCAAATATGGTCCGATGACCATATTAGGTCCCAACTTTAAAAAACTCATAAGAACACTGCAATATTTTGCTTATTTAGCAAACACCTCAGGGAAAGGGGGTTTAATGGATCAGTAGAACAGTGCAGGGCTAAGAAACTCCGCAGTAGTATCCAAGTGCTGGATACCTGCATGTTAATTCTGACCAATCGAAAAGCAGCTTAGGAAATATGTTCAATGGCAAATCTGGCCAACGAGTGATGTATATGTTGTCACGTGACTGCATTATGGTTCATTTCAAGTGGTCCGGACCAC
>JBBKCR010043842.1:9844-26610 GCA_037577295.1 Ladigesia roloffi
AGGCAGAGAGCGTGTGAGGCAGTGTATGTGATTTTTCTGTCCCTGGCACTTTAATGGCCCCATGTCCCAATATTTTGTGCACTCTAGGTAGATTTAATTCACTGTGCCAAGCAATGGCCACAGTATTCGGACGTAACGCTGTTCAACTCTGAGGGCCAGTGTCCCAATACTTCTTTCCTCCCCTCCGTATCGTACAGGATATAACACCTTGTCTTGTTTAAGTCAACGAAAATGAAGAGACATTTTAGCATAGTTTTTATTTTGTAAACCACATTTAGTCTCGTTCTTGTTCAACAATATTCTGTTTTATATTTTTTTCGTTATCGTCACATGACCATCATTTACATTGTGTCACGTCTCGTTTGTTCATGTTCATTGGCGAAAGCACCATTTGTCCTGATGCACTCGTCTAAATCTGTCAGATAGGTAACTAATACACACTTCACACAAGTAAATTTTACGCTAGTGCTAGAGATGGAGAGAGGGTCTGAACTAAATATGCTGCACTTCGTGCAGAGAAGGTGCTCAGCAACTCCAGACAACGTTTATAGGACCAGTCGTCTCTCATCTAACTAAAATCACTTGATATCTTGTAAGACCTTATTTAAATTATTTTCTTATTTAGCTGTGTGTCTGTGAAGAAGCCAGCTGTACCTCCCCAGGAGACTTCACCAGAAACAAGAGAAGAGCAAATGTAAATAATCTTTGTTTGGCTGGAAACTGTTGACGGATACATTTGTTTACAACATATTGATAGTTGATCTTTTTCCTTAATATATTGTGATTGTTAGGGATGGGAGCCCGTTACCTTCCATTTTGGTGCAGGACAATCCTCCTGAGACGCTTTCAAAAGAGCAGCCTAAGAATCAGGTGCCAGAAGGGAAGATAGATAAAAAAAAAAGAATAAAAAAATCATCTTTTCAGAAGAAGCTCAGAGAGACCCTCCAGCCCAAATGCTCTTGGTGAGTTTGTGATAATCATATGTTTTTTAAAAAACAATGACTAATAGAGTTTGTTACATTATTATGTATAAAACAAATTTGATAGGTTTTTGGAAATATTCCAGTTTTCATTAAACAATATGTAAAAATATGAACAGAATACTAGTATCCTTTAATAAGTGTTGTATAAATTCCAGTATGTTAATTGGGGACAACTTTTATTTCTTTTTTTAAAGATTGTTATTAAAGTCCCAATGCTATGAAAATCCTCATTTTGATTTTAAAGGTAAAGCAATTGTTTCCAAACTGTGCCAACAAAAATGACCTGGTCTCAGTTTGAGATGTCATGAAACTGATATCAATCACAAAAAGTGAATGAGATGATGGATGGACTGGCTGACACAAGAGCATAGTCACCTGAGATGAATTATGGGCTGTGTGTATTTTGCATTTGCAGCAAAATCGGCCTGAAAATTATAAATATGTATCTATCAGGGGATTTTAGAGATGGAACTAGTATTTATTTTAGAGATGTAACTTGTATTTATTGTAAACAAGGATCATGGCCTTTGTTGATGTTGGAATCTGAAGATGTATTAATTTGCATGTTGGCTATGATTAGCTAATTATGTTGCTGTGCATTGGAGTTATTATGAATAGCATATGCCTCTCATTTCAGACATAATTTATTTGTGCCTTTTCTGAAAAAGTGTAATGTATAATGGGCAAACCCTCTTGATTAATTTCAGGAAAAAAGAAGCAAAAACACAACAAGCTCGTGCTCCCTCACCACTTGAACTGGAGGATGAGTTCCTGATACTGGAAGATGATGCACCCCTTTTATTTAGAATTCCTAAGAAGAATGTTGTATCTCAGAAAGAGAAACATGCACCAGAAGAAGTTTCTGCAAAGCCAGATAGTAAAACGACCGCATCTCTGGCCAAAACGGTTTCTTCAGTGCCGGGAGAAGATGGAAAAAAACAAATAGATGAACCTGATGCCACAAAAACAAACAAAACCAAAGCAAAGCTTGGAAAGACTTCCGATCATTTTGATAAAGACACTGTTACTCAAGCAACTCAAGAGGAGAGGCCAACCCCTCTAACGGAAACCAATGATGCAGTGCCGGTTTGTGTTCCAGAGGCCAGCCAAAATGCTAATATACCTAGTAGGTCCATGTTAACAAATTTCCAGATACTGTAGAGGGTCTAGTAATACTTTAAAATTATTTGCATATGCCACAGTTTTACTGAGTATTTTACAAATAACTTGGATAACCTTGGATAAAGATGCATTAGGCTGGATGTATAGTGAAAAGGACATATTAAAAAAAAAAACTCCACTCCCATGATTAGGAGTGTTGATTTAATTAATCTTTTAGCTGGCTATGTTGGTTAATAATTATGTTGAAAACAATCAGTGCTAAGTTTGTGGGTGTTTTTTCATTTTGTCAATACAGTAAAACAGAAAAGAGGAACCAAAACATCCCAGTTGGAAAAGCCTGGCAAGAAAAATGGACAAAAGTATAATCAGGCTGAAATGCCAGTTGAAAAGCCTGCATCTAAATTGAAAAAAGCTGCCACGTTATCTGCAGTTGACAGTAATGGACAAGAGGAAACTGCATCAAATGTAAAAAATAAATTCAAAAAAGCCAATTCCAATGTAAAGGATTGTGCACAATTGGGTCAAGCATTAGGTTTGGCAAAACCAAGCAAGGAGAGTATTGACAAAGGAACTGTGACAAAAACACTAGTGCTTGAAGAACCAGAACAGGTGGACGAGATCCACAGTAACACCAAACCGCCTCCAGAACCCACAGAGGAAGACGTGCAAAGCACTGCTACAGGTTGGCCTTTTTGTTTAAAAATTTGACTGATTATTTTTTCACTAAAATATCAAATACTTATTTGCATATACAAATGTAGTTCTTAATCTCTTCTATCTTTATTATCTGTTGCTTATTGTTAGACTGTGTTGAGCGTTTTATCTGTCTTAAGATTTTTTTAACTTGTCCTGCATCTTTTTTTCATGTACCAGTTAAGAAATCAAGTAAACAACCTGCAAAGAATCAAGGTACTTCAAAGAGGGCAATAAAACTTCAGATAATAGAGAAGGCACAACAAGATGTGAAGATAAAAAAGCTCCCTTTACCTGAGCCCCCTGTGTCTGCAGAGGGACTTGTGAGAAGCAGGAGGAAGAGGAAACCACCAGGAGAATGGTGGATGATTATTGATGACCAAAATGAAGGCTGCACACAGAAGCTTTTCATGGAAGATCTACAGTCTTTGCAAGAACCAAAACTTAATAAGAAGCAGAAGAGAAAAGAAGCACCAGCAACATTAAAGCAGAGTACTGAAGACCAGCAGAGCCAGGGTGAGCCAAATAAAGCTGTGAATGTTCAAAAAGGGGTTAAAAAGAAAAATGACCTGAAAAATCCCAAGACGACATGTGGAAGACAGAAATCTAAATCAGCGCTTCCAGCTCAATGCGAGACTCAGCCAAAGACACCATCTCATGCAGATGGAGAAGAGGTGACCGTTCATGAAAACATAGAACATTTCAGTCCTCCACCTAGACGGCGCTGCCTTACTCCAGGTAAAGTCCTTAAGTAATTTGGCCTTTTCTGTTTGTGGATTTAATGTGGATATTTTTTTATTCATTAAGCGAAGTCAGCTAACATGTGATAAATGTTTATATATTTTCGTTTTGTTATCAAGACATTGTAAATGTTTATAGGACCTTAGGAAGTTAAAATTGAAGCTACTTGAAGCAATACCAAGAGATGTAAACAGATGGTTGTTTTTTTTAATGTAATTTGTGTATGTGTTTAATAAAATTATATATTTGTGTATGTGTGTGTGGTCTTCTAACACTAGACAAACCGGTGTTTGACCGTGTATACGGACGGGACAGTGAGTGCGGATCTGCTCAGAAACCTCCTCCATCTGCACTCAAAAAGAATCTTCCAGGGAAACGGCAGCGGAAAGCTCCTGGCAGGTGGTGGGAGGTGCCTCAGTCTCAGGGATCTTTCGAGAGCTCACCAACGAACTGTTCCCCCCAAAAGTCCAAACCGAAGATGCTCGCTCCATCTAGTGCCCTTAATAAAGTTGCCAGCATTAATATAAATATGTTCGAAACACCAAAATTAATCAAAAGATCTTTGGCTACATTTGATGCCATACAAGCCTCTGGTAGACCTGAACCCTCACTGGTGAAGGGTCACGGAAGAAGACAAACTGGCCGCAACCTGCTCCACTCTCTCGAAGATCAGTCCGAGCAGTCTAGTGAAAACAGCCACGGTGATCAACAACTTGGAGCCATGGATGCTACCTTTGATGTTTGTACAGGTGGTTATACAGTGGAGCCTCTCGCTTCCAGTAAGAGAACAAATGCGAGGTTATCTGGTGGACCCAACACAACATCTGGGCAGTGAGTTGTCTTAATACTAATTCTTTCCACAGTAATTTCTTGCTGTAGTGCAGTTAAGTGCTATAATGAATGTGAAATGATTGTGTTTAATTTAGTGACTATGGTTTCAAAAGTGGCCCTTCATCGATGATTGAGCTTGAGCGATTTGAAGTACATGAGGATTCTGGTTAGTGGCAAATAATTACTGTAAATTTATCCAGTTAAATGCTTCGGCCTTATATGTGTATTTTGCTGCATTTAAAATGGCATTTGTGCTGTGATTTCAGACATGCTGTCATCTGGAATAATTCATCACACGCAACAAAAACCCCGTGTCCTGCAGGACTGTGATATTTGTGGCCCTCCGTTGCAGCCTATTGTCCTAGAGACTGAAGATTGGAACAACCTCTGCAGTTGGTTTGCTGATTTTTGGCCTTCTTCTTCTGAAAGTAAGTGCTCAGTAGTAATTAGTTATATCTGAAGTTTCTGTTCCTTTCAATTAACTAATAAATGATACTTTTCTTAATAGAGGGCCAAACACATAGTGTCATCAACCCAGATGACTTCCACTGGCATTCTTATAGTGGAAGAGCTATGGGACATATGGTTGACCTTCAAACAAACACTTTCTCGAATGGCAAGATTTTGTTGGGCTCTTATATGAAGAAACCTCCGAAGCTGGATCTACGTGCAGTTACTGTGAGTCTATTACTGTTATTTCTTCTGACTTTGTTTATCTGTAATATCTGTGATGACCGTTCATGAGGTCATCAGTACTGACATTTTACTTCCGACTCATACCATGATATGCGGGTTTTCTGAGTTACAGCGGGCACTCGGGTTACAAAAGTCTCAACATATGATGTTTAGAGTTTACAATGTTTACTCCTATAAAAACATAAAACATTGAGACCTAAGTGATTTGGTTGCATCATACTCACAGACTTGCAGCAAAGTACTTTGTTTGCTGCGTGCAGTGAAAGAATATGCAGTAACGCAGCGAATGAGTGCGGAATCAGGCTTTTCCCATTACCTGTACTAAAAGTACAAGTACAAGAAATGTATGTCCTTTTCCTTTTTGTGTGGATTTGTTGTGTTTTATGTTCTGGATTATGATTTTACTGTGATGAATCTATGTTAGCATCAATAAGCGACATTGACTAGGGTATGTTTCGATGTACACCAAAATTCGAGTTGTCACTGTTGTATGAACTGAACTGTGTCGTAAATTGAGGACCACCTGTAGTTAATCTTGTCATGTAATAAATAAGGTCATGTATTTTAGGTCTAAAGGTTTTATGCATTTGTTTTTCCTCAAGGTATTTAACGTAGTTTCAAGTTTTGTACAAGTCGAAATTGATGGCATCAAAAAAGTGTACAACTGTGGACAAACATTTATGACACCTTGTGGTAAGCAAACTAAACTGCCTTTCATACATATGTATACATAAAATATATATGTATATTATCTGTGTTTAATTACTTGACCAATTAATTTTCAATCTTCTAATCTGTTTGTTTGGTAGGGCAAGCCTACAGTATTCAAAACCTGGGCCGGATGCCTGTCCTTCTTTGGTACCACAGGATGTTGCCAGAATTTTCAGAATACTGACTCTCAGAGCCATCAGTAATGGATGGTGCATGTAGATATACTTTTGTTTTTAAACCATTTGGACAATGTACAGCCTCTTCTATTGCCTTTAGATTTGCAGATTTGCTTGTAGCTTTATGTAAGTAATTTTGAAAACTTTCATTGTATTTTTTGCCATTTATATAGGTTGTTATTTATAGTAATGTGTCATATCTTAAAATATGTGATATATTGCAATAATTCTGGATACTTGTTTAAAATACTTAAAAAATATATAAAAATGTAAGTTGTCAGTAGGGGGCATCCTTTCATAACATACTATACAGCTTTTGGCCTTGCATTAAGAAAAGTGCTTATCTGAAGACTGGAATGCGAAGGTGGAAAAACCTCCTACATCTTTGCCTTAGCGTTTGTCCGTACTTTTAGCACATTGACTGGTATTTTTTTTTCAGTGATGAATGTGCAGTCTTTCCAAATAAAACTTGACTTCGTCTTTTTGAAAATTCCGGCTGGAGGCGTAATTTAAAATGATGTAATTTATTCCCCCTGGCTTAGTCTCCAGCTCTTCTTTCTTTAACACTTTTTGTGGGGACCGGATGAATTTATCTTTAAATTATACAGCATGCTTTTAACTTCAAATGTGCAATGCAAACACATTTGAATAAATGAAAGATGTGTTATGGTAGCTTTTAAAATAGCTCTCTCATATCACTAATTTTAGCAGTAATATACTGGAAAAAGTCCTAGCTTCTGATTTAGAAGAAGAGGAAAATAAGTTCAGTGTTAGCATGTTGGTGTCCAATTCTTGTTTTGGGGACACCATGTGTTCACCATTGGATTTCCTTGTATATTACGTTTACTTAGGGGGCATATCTGCCGGTTTAACCGTCCAGTGCGAACAGCAGGAGTCCCAGTGGAAATAAAAACTAAATCAAAGTTCCCAAACAGTGTGAAAAGGTTACACCTCCCAGTTGTATCCCTTCGTGTTATTTCCATGCAAAAAAACAAAACATGAATATAAAATCATTAATAATATAAGTGCTTTCCCATACTGCCATGACTTGTTTTGTTTTTTTGACAAAATATTCTGCTATTTTGTTTTCATATGTTTTGTTTTTTGCTGCGTTTTGTTTTACAGGGTATTTATAGCCTTGCTCAGTCACATGATACTTCTCTAAAAATAAATGGTGTACAGTATGAAATAATTTTTAGTGTTTGGTTCAAAATTCACTACAACAATCGAGCAAAAAGGATCTGAGATCCTGGTATGCCTGATTGGTATTCAAAGCCATTGCTCACATTGATACTGCACTTCCAAAGCAGTGGAACAGTGTTTTCAGTCATAAGTAGTTTAATTTCTGCAGCTCCGTAGCGTGAATATGTATCGAGAGTGATTCACTAGCTGCGTACATCCTCACAGGTTTCAGTAGTAATAAGTTGTAAAAAAGCCCAAATTTTCTGAAAATGAATAAAGCACCAAGTAAGAAGAATAAAGAATGACTTGCATTTTAACAATGATAAAATTGTAAGGCAGAATACAAAAAAAATACAAAATTTCTGCAATTTGTAACCCGTGGGAAAAATTATGGACCACACTTGGGGGAGGTTCAGCTTTTTTACTTTACAGCAAAAAAAGAAATCACAGATCTGACACAAAACTATTTTTTACTAGCTGAACATCTTGGATAAACAATTGCAGCATTTTAATTAAGGGCCTTTTTCAGTATTGAAAACATAATGGAAACACTTAATGAGGAGAGATGTTAATATGGAATCATCAACAAAAGCACCTCAAAATGTGTTATTTTTTGCTCCTTCCTGGGCTTGAATTCTGGACCAATGTGCTTCATAAAGCTGCTTCTGACTTTCTCGAGTAGTAGTTGACAAAGATCAGCTTTGGAGCAGCTTGGAGTCTCATTATGCATTTCGACAGTAATGTATAGCTGTTCTTTAGTTCACATTATTTGCAATGAATTGACGCAGCTTAATGCTCCTCTACCTACTAGGACTACTATTCATGTAAAGCATATTGATTGATGCATATGATGGTGTACTAGAAAAATAAACTTGATCTATCTGTCATATATCAGCTACAGCAATATTGTTTAGGTACAGATGTGAGGCGGCTTTTCCTTATCTAACAAGGTTCGAAAATCAGTAGTGTGATCTGACTTCAGTGAATTTCCCTGTTGGATGTTAATTAACGTTCTTGGCTGAAGTCGTTCAAACTCATTGAGTATTTCTGTTGATTTTAGAGGGTTGAACCACAGCTCAAGCCATCGATAACTAATCTCATTATCATGCAGCCGACCTGGGTCTGAGATTTTAACAGCTGAATGTTTCTCCTAAACTGACTGACAGACATTTTTTTTCCTCTGTTGATCTTATGGCAGAGTGCTTAAGCAGACACTAGTTTAAAAAACTCAATCTCAAGCTTTTCTATGGCTCCTTTGCTCACTGTGACTCAAAAGGTTACGTCTGAAGTGCTTCTGTCAAAGGCAGCTTTACCGGGGCCACATGGAGGACAAAGACTGGAGGTTACTTTTTAATTTCTACTCTTATCCTGATGCCCTGTTGTGTTTACTGGTGTGTTTGGTGCTTAGCACTTCATCGCACAGGGCTCTGGTTCACCACCCAGGCAGTGGTGTCACTGAACCTTTTGGATTCTCTAAAACCTCTTCTGAGGGCTCCACAAACAGAAGGCAAACCAAATATGAACATTCTTATGTCTGTATACAGCTCCAGAATAGGAGCTAACTAGCCGATTGTACCGGGTGGGATTTACAGGAATGTGTGAATAGAGGTATCTACAACAGTTACACATAAACCACTTTTCAATTGGTATACAGAAACCATGCTGTGCCAAAACCGTACTGTGATGGCATGGAACTTGTAGCAGGCTTTTATTTTGACTCCATTCCCTCCACGCATTTTATTTATAGTCTTAACTTTTTTTATAGCCTTGAGTTTTCTCAGCTTTCTTTATCTATGTGATCTAACCCAGCAAACGTCTTTATCCCAAAAAGACAGTCAAGCTTATACTTTGTTGACTTCCCAATTGTTAGCTTGTATCTTCGTTGTATTTTTTATTTAACCTCCTCAAGTCTGTGTTGTCGTAACACTATTCTGACCTACCAGAAAGCAGTAATATAGCTCAGGTGTGGCCTGCTTTGTAAAATAAAAATGTTTTTTGCTGTACAGTGTGGTTCCTTGTGCCAGTGGAAAAACACCAGTATGTACCAGTCAGTTGGGTCGGTTGGTGTCTGCTGGGTCAGCCTGCTTTGGCCTGTGTTTTGCCTTTGCATGTTTGGGTGGAACAAAATATCCTTGATGTACATGGTCATGTAAATGTAGCCATGGCAAGTGTTAAGCTTTACTTTATTTATTTTTTTATTTAAGTGTTTGGCATGTTTTCTTTGCTGTTCTTGAACAAGGCTCTCATCTATCCATACAAAAAAATCTGCCTGAAATATTTCATTTAATTGAAAAGTGACAGAATGTGCCTTTGATGAAAATTATTGACATATCTATCATTATTTTTATTCAAAATATACTTTCTGCATTCTGTCTATAAAGCTTTGGAAAAAATAAAAGACCACTGCAATTATTTTTTAAATCAGCATCTATATGTGCATGACAACCATTCCATGCCAGTCTCATGTTTAATTCCTTCACAAGCAGCTCATTCTAATTTACGAGGGACTGATTAGTGATCACCTGAATCACATCTTATTTAATGAGGAAAAGTATAAAAACACTGATGTAATCAACAGCAGTAAGACCAGTTGAATGGTAAAACACTAGAAGGTCATTATTGCCATTTAATTAAGCGTAAAGAAGAGATTTGGTTTCTTTGAATTATTCAAGCTCTGTGAACATTGCATAATTTGTTCTTAAAACTAAGGCAAAGCTGTTCAGTTCAGCACTTGCACCTACAAACCTGAAAAAGAACATTACTGCAGTGGTCTCTTATTTTTTCCCCAAGTTGTATATGTACAAAAGCCATCAGACTGGAGCAGTTTAACTCCACCCATTCACACTGAATTTACAAGGAGTGTTTTTGCAGAAATGAGGCATAGTACAGCCAACCAGAGCAGGGCTCAATCACATATATTACACTTAAAGTCTGTTTACAAAAATAATAACAGCCTATTTATTTCTAAGAGGTAAAAAGAGGTTGGAAAGGGGTTAAAAATAATTCACTACCTCACAAGATCATAACTGGACCTCAGGGGAAAAAGACAAATGCAAGATAAATGGACTAATATTACCACTATTTTTTATGTTTCACTTGCTATTATAGACTCTACATTGTTGGTAGGATTTCATCTTGTGGCACCGTATTCTATCACAAACCTTAGATGTCTGAGCAATTGCTTGGCCCGTTTGCCTTCTTGCTTGGCCTCTGCACCCAGCTCCAAACCACCAACCACTAATTGAGGTCCCTTGACCCACTGGTCAGGAACTCCGTCAAGCTGCTTCCAGAACCTTTCAGTTGAGTTCCTGAATAATTTTCTAGTCCAGTCAGGTGTGCTGGACCATGTCTTCAACAAAACGATCCTACAAGCTGGTGGTTCTCCAGAAGCAGCAAAGACTCCAAGCGCACTGCACTAAAGCGCTGGCCCTCTGTACTCCTGGTTAGGTTAATTATTGCACTTTAGGTTTTGCTGTGGCTATTGAGAGTGGAGCGAGCGAGATGAGATGTGGCTCAGGGGGAAGAGCAGCACTTAAAGTGCCTCTGCGAGGCTGGCGAAAGCACCATAAACCCTGCGAGTGAATAATGCATGCAGAGTGGTTTGTCATGTACAAATCACTGCCCTCCAAAGAAGATGCACATCTTTATCTCTATCCCATTCACTATACTATGTGACCCCCACAACTTTCCCAGGCGAAAACAGAGCCACATCTTGGTCCCTCCAATGTTTCTTCTTCGGGCAGTCATTCTCGGTTTACACTTTGACGAGCTGGAACCACATTTTCTAGAAAAGTTCAAGGTTCTTTATTTGTCTTCATATTATATATATGATTTACAAATGATTTATAAACAGTTTAAAAATGTATATGCAGTTATAACTGCTGATACAGGCTATTTGGTAAGATCTCAGACCTTGCTGGTTGCTGAGCTTATATTGTCTCTTTGTCAGGCAGAATGTACATCTGTCACATTTGAAGGTCTTTCTTCACGTGCTACTACCATAAAACAGCAGATCTTGCGAGCGAGTCTGCAAAAATATATTCAACTGCTTATTAATGGGTTGTAGACAGATTTATAAACTAAATATAGGTCATAAGGTGATATTAGGAAGCTCTTGGTGCAAAAAATACAAATGTAAAACTATAGACAAAGACAAAACATCATAAACTTAATCACATTTTCCAGGAGCTTAATCATTTTATTCAAATGAATGTTTCCAGGCCTTCCGGTAGATAAAACCCTGCAGAATTTGCAAAGACCTGAAACCCAAAGTTTTTGCTTTACTCCGAGTTTCTGAGTGCATCGGCTTCTTACCGCTGCAGTGTTTTGTAGTGAAAATGTTATCATGGCAAACCAACTTGTCTCAAGTGTGACTTCCCATGATTTCCCTTTATTGTTCACATTTACCCTAAACTCCTTCCAACACAGCAATTACCATCGGTCAGCCCAGACTGGTCATCAAAAGCATATTAGAAGTATGAGGGGCTTCAGAGTTTAGCCTATACATCAAATTCAAACAATGCAGCTGTGAACAAAAAAAAGGAAACAGCCACTCCAGAAACTGGAAGAGACTGATTTCATGCCCAACTTAAAAGTCTCCTCTGATGTTCTCTGAGAGGGATTTTTTTGCAGGAGTTGCTGTTGTACGGGTTCTATGCATTGAACATGTTTCTCTCTCTTCTTTTGTTGTTTTGTACTGTTGCTCAATGTTTCCTGCCATTATTACTACTTTTCTCCACTCTCTTAAAGGGCCATTCCACCCATTACTGCAGAATTTCCTTCATAATTAAACAGTTATGATTTAAATGCATTTAGATTGGTTTGATGTGAAATATTTTGTATAAGTGAAAACTCACCAGAGTTGTTAACAATGATGGCAAATGGAACCAGTCATCTGAAGCGTTTAATGCCTCTCAGAAAGCTTATTCATAGAAACTTATTTACATGAATGCACTTCCTTATGCCCTAGCCCAGTGGTCACCAACCTTTTTATCTCCGCAGACCAGTCAACGTTGGACAATTTATCTGTGTACCGAGGTAAAATTGTCAAAAGTTGAACAGTGAATCCACTGTGGGTTAAATTTTTGATGTAACCAAGAGAATACGGTTATTTAAAAAAGTTTTTTCAAATAAAAAATTGTTCAGACTCAGATAATAAATACAATTACCAGTTTGATTTAATGCATCGACAAGATTATGGTTTCTGGCATTGTTATTACTGTTCTCCAATCTTATACATGGAAATTCCATCCATTACAGCAGAATTTTCTGTATATTTGAACAGTTATGATGTTAACAAAATCATTCAGATATATTTGATGTGTATTAGAGAAAAACTATCAAACCAGATTTATTAACAGTGGCCAGATGCTTCTAAAAGTTTATTCATGGTAAGTTATTTGCAGGAATAGACTACCTGGAGTCCTAGACCTAGTTTTATGACAAAGATGTAAAGAGTCTCAGTGGCTTTGTTTCTATTTGAATCGAATGCTAATTTTGATCAAGAAAAACAAAAAAAGGTGAAATGTAATTAAAATTCTTAAAATAATAGTCATCTACTGAAGAAAGGCTCCATGAAGTGACATGTCATCAATGTCTCAGTAAAATTCCCTTTTGGTATGGCTCTCTTGGGTCAGGGCGACACGTTCTCATTAAAAAGCGCCCACCCCTTCACTGAAGGGCATCGCTACGCAGTCTGCATTTTCTCCCTTTATTGCCCTTTTGCTGCCAAATTCTTTTGAAAGTGCTGCATTTCCAAGAGTCTTTAAGTGTAATTAGGGGAAAGTACATGCAGCGTGGTGAAGACGTCCATCAGCGCTGTTGACTTATTAAAGCCGACGGATGCAAAGTCAGTGTCTGTGACTGCGGCGTTAATCTTACATCTACAGATGATTAGCCCGAAGTCAAGACTCCCACATGCTTATTTCTTATTACTGAACATATAAAGAGTTAGAATTATGAAAATTGAGACATTTAGCAATGTCACTACAGAGCAAAGTCTAGTAAAATGTAAAAGGCCTCCCATGTCCCAAGGCACCAGGGCCTATTAAAATTGCAAACTGCAGTAAGTGAGGGTGAAAATCCCCGGGGCTGTTTGGTCCGGATGATTTTTCCCTCGCACATCAATGAGATAAAGGGCTTGAATGAGCATGCCCATTCGTTAACCAGTCAAAATCCATAAAAAGCTCCAGTATATCAGAGCATCCCTCCAATTAAAAGTGATGCCAAAAAAGTCATGACATCTGCGTTTGCCAAGACTTGAGTTTTTTCAAAAATGCTGTCTGAAATGTGTGCTGTTACATTAATAAAGCGGCCCTGGAGGCAACACTCCTCAAAGGAAGGGATTGCAGTGCTTATCTGTATTTTCCTTGGGCTCCGGTGACAATTGATTTCCAATAGCCTGCAGCCTCAAGCCGATGCTCTGGACTGGCATGGACGTGACCCTCAGCCCTTTCAAGGAAAACAGGAAAAGGGTTTTTCGCGTCAGAATCTTTCAAATCCGTTGCCTTTTCAATTTTCCCTTCAACAGCTTTATTTCTCCTCTTCCTATAGCCTGCCTGATTGGTTCTGCTATTGGCTTTGCATATCTATTCACACCAAGTCATAGGAGCTGGCAGTGAGTTTGATGTTGTACATCTCGTTATCATATGTTGTACACTTTTACAAAAAAGAAAACTGGCCAACAAAGGGTTGAGTGATGCCATAAAAGAACCACATTTCCTATATGTGTGTGTGAGCGTGGGCAACCTTTGCTTTATTTGGATGGGCTTAAACTTTATAAAGAGATTAAATATTCATTTTCTAGACATTTTTCGTCCATGTGTCACTGTTTTAGCTTCCTTCCTCGTTATGCATCGCTATACTGCAGTTGCGGGTTCTTTCTCAGTGGAAACTGAGAAATTTTCCGATTTTCCCCTCATCAGCGCTTGTCCCCACTTCCTATAACCTCTCTGATTGGTTTTGCTATCTGCTTTGCATACCTGTTTAGACCAAGTCATGGGGGCTGGCAGTGAATAATTTATGGTTTAAAAAAAAAAAAGGCAACAAATGATTTTTTGAGCAACACCACAGAAGAATCATATGTTTTCTTGTAAAATTTCCATGTGTGCCACCTTTCCCTGGCTTTTTTTTGTTAATGCTTCACCTCACTGCAAGTGCACAGTCTCACTCAGTGGAACCTGAGTTTAAGAAGGCTTTTTTGAAAGAAAACGGCTGACCATCCTGGAAGTTGCTAAATATTGCGATGGCTGCCGGCAGGAACCCACTCGCTCGCACCTGCGCTGGGCCGGGCTCAGGGGTGATGAGGCGTCTGACTTGGCTGTCACTTTCATTTGTGACACTCAGACTGAGGGTCTGAGGAACTCGCTCGACAGATGCAGCATCCACTTTTCTTGCTTCAGTGGCTCCATCAAACCAACCGTCCTCCGTGATGTATTCCTGCCCACAGGGGCGGCTGCAGAGCGAGAGCGAACGCGAGCAGCCGAGAGGTCGGGAATGGAATGAGACTGGAAAATGTTTGGGTAGTCGCTTTGCTCATTTGGATGTGAGCATTATTCAACACTCCCCTAAAGATTTTTGTTATATTTTTAAATAAAACAAAGTTTTATTTTTTATGAAGACTTACTTTGTCTCATCCATGTTTTTTTTCACTCTGGAGATCTGAAACATGTATGACAAATGTAAAATTTGAAGACATTAGGAGGGGGGCCAATACGTTTTCATGGATGAGGGGATCTCCAGCAGTAGTCAAAAATAGCTGTCAGTGAATCTGTTTCTTTCTCCTCATGGAGGAGCTGAGTTCGATGTTGGCTCACTGTTCTCTTAATCTCTCCCCCCCTACTGTGGGACCCCACTGTTAGCTGTAACCGGTCCATTCAAGGCTGTTGATGTCTTCCTTCACAAGTTTCTTTTACGAAGCTGTTTACTTCTTTGGAAAGAAATATCCATGAAACGTCACAGTAGTTTCACAGGGCAGCTCAGTGTTCAGAGAAGCATGCTAACAGTGGCAAATCATGCCCCACCAAGTGCCCTCAATTATCTAGGATTGCTGCACGTTTGCTGTATATAACAGCAGGATCCATATCATCCCGCCCCCGGTGAGAACATGGCCAGTTGTTTCTCTTGTGGATTTCTGGCTGCACATTATGGCAGCATTGCTAGCGATCAAACTAGCCAGGCTAGCCTGAAAACATAAGCTTTCATTTTAGAAATGGGGCCTTAGGATTTTTTACACCACTTTATCTTTCATTTATCAGAATTCTTGGAGTTACGCCCAGTATTTTGGCCGGCCAGACTGAAATGCTTTTACAGCTTGCTAAGGAATGTTCCATAAGGACACATCCTCAACCCTTTTCATATTAATTGTCTTTATTTTTAGCATCAAGCTGTCTATTAGCATAGATTCCTTTCGCTTGTTGCAAAAGTCAGAAAAATTACATAGCCTGTGAGCTAAAAGATGGAATGTTTTATTAGTAGATTAGGTCATTAATTGTGGTTGTGGTTGTGGTTGGGAAAAGACACTAATTACCCTTGTGTGTGTGTGCGTGCATGTGTGGGTGATTTGAAAATCAATGGTCTAATTGCCCCAAACACTAGTGTTATTATTATTCCTCTCCTATCCGCATTGATATTCATGTCAGAGCTTTACGATGCGCAGCTTACCCTTGAAGATGAGTCAACAGGTCATGGGTCAGAAGGCCAATATTCATCATCAACACCAGAAATAGAAGATCTTTTTCTCTGGCAACTTTAAACCCATTATATTCTCTAGTACCACAGATTTAAGAGGGCTGGAAGCACATGTGTATTCATATAAATCCGTGTTTCTACACTAAGACTAGTTATAGACCGAGTTACACAGTTACTTCGCATTAATTGGAAACATTTTATATTTGGCAATAAACCCCCCCCAAAAAGAGGTTTCTAATTGCCTGGCATCTATGAAATACAGCATAACTCATATTTACTTTTACAAGTGGATTTTTTTGCACCATAAACTTTTCTTAGTACAGCCCACCCTGGCTCTTCTTAAACTTAAGCAAGCACTTGACTTTCATTGTCATAGTTGCTAAATTTGGCTTGCTGGCAGGGTGCCAGGCTCCTAATGTATTTAATGTTCGATCCGGGAGCCTTTCAGACCTTGAACTACATGTCCAATATCCTGAGCTCTTTGTAATCATAAACTAGCCAATTAATGTAAAAGCTTTGGGGAACTTCTCATTGCAGCGATAGTGACATTTTGCGCGGCTGTATATGGAACAGGGCCCATTATTGCGCTGAACAAGAGCCAGGGGCTTTTAAAGCAGGGTTGACTGAAGGTGATCAAAGTGGTGTCTGCGAGGCTACCGAGCCTCAGGTGGCGTCCCTGCTGTGCACCGCATCTGTTCGGGTTGTGTGGAGTGCGAAGAGAGCAGCCTCAAGCTCAACTAGTTGCTGCACTGTGACTGGACACAATTCCTTTTATCTGTACAGCCTAAGTGGAGGATACAGCATCAGCAAATACTGTTGCTTCAAGGAGCTTTCTTAAAGTCCAGGAAGTTTTACAGTTCCACTCTCGTTTACCAGCTTCCTTAGCAGGAGCGTAGCACACGGGGGGTGGGAGGTGGGGGGATTCAACACCCCCACTTTTGCT
>JBBKCR010043843.1:0-11076 GCA_037577295.1 Ladigesia roloffi
GCACGCAAACACGCAAACACACACACACACGCACAGATAAACGCGCACACACAGATACACGCACACACACACACACGCTCACGCTCACGCTCACGCTCACGCTCACGCTCACACTCACACTCACACTCACACTCACACCAAAAATACTTAGGTTTTAATTGAAGCTCCTCGGGGGCTATATAAAGGGTCTCTGCAGAAAATGCAGAATAAATGTTTATGTATGACCGTTTGTGTGTAAGTGTATTTGTTGTGTCTGTTTGGAGTAAACACATTCTTTGTGTTCACACAAAGCTGGAGGGGAATCCTCCTAGTGCTTTTGTGTCCTAATTGAAGTTGTTCAGTCTGGCTTATCACAGCCTATGTCCCTTGTGTGTGTATGTGTGTGTGTGTGTGTGTGTGTGTGTGCGTGCTGAGGGGGGGGTAGGGCCTGTTAAAGGGGGTTCCTCGTTGCCTGAGGCATGTTGCATGAAATTTTCTCTCTTTCTCTCCTTTCTCTCTCCTCTCTCTTTCTGTGTCTCTCCTGTATTCTTTATTTATTTTTTGTATGTGTGTGTGTTAAAATATATTAAATTGGCCTCAGCACATATTGTGTGTGTGTGTGTACACACTGGAATAATTCTTGCTGACATCTATATGCATGTTTTATTATTAGTCTGTTGCTCTTTTGTCTTTTGCTTCTGTATAGATCGCTCTCGATCTCAGTGTGTCGTATATAAACAGAGAAGTGTTGTTGGTCTGTTTTCTGAGGAAGCTGCCATTTATTATGTCCAGAATAACACAGAAGGTGTGAGCAAAGTCACAGTGGAGCAGCAGCTCTCGTTCACACGTTCAGTTCCATTCATTCTCTTCCTCCAGTCGCTGCTGGGTGAGCACGGAAGGTAAGGCTGGTTGCCACGGGAACCGAAAGAGAAAGAGAAAGCCGGTCTGCCCTAAATGCAGTACACTCTGTCCATACCCTCATTCAGTCCACCTCCTCCCCTCAGTGTGATACCTCTCCAGTCTCTTTCATGTTTTCTGTCATTGCCTCCTGCTGTTTCCCTCCTCTCCTCTTATCTTCTCTTCTCTTATTATCTGCTCTTCTTTTCTCTTGTTACCTTCTCTCCCACTCCTCTTTTCTCTTCTGGCATATTCAACACAGGGAGCTCAGCGCTAGCTTGCGTGTGCTTTCCTCTGCCACAGTGAGACAAATTTCCATCTGAAATGAATCCAGTGAATCCCAGAAGCATCCGGTCGTGACCTCAGATCGATGGACAGATGTTGAAAGACAGCACTCTTCCTCTATTGGTATCCTGCCATCGGAGCTGGCCTGAACCAATCAGATTTTACTCTTGTGTGTGTGAGTGAGTGTGTCAGCATTGGCACTGGTCTACAGCTACCCAGCCATGTATTAATTATGTTGTGATGCCACAGCAGGTCTTCTATGGAATGGGACCCCCGTCTTCACTCCCCATGTGCTCTTTGACTTGTTTTGGAAATCCTCTGACCCAGACGTGTAAAATCCACAGTTCGACCCGTGTCAAAGTTCTTCAGATTCCGACTATTGACCCTATTTCTTGTTTCCAACACATCAAATGCAAGAACAGACTGTGTAATTGCAGCCTAATTTATCCCACCCCTTAACAAGAGCAACTCTAATGAGATAATCAATGCTATTCGTTTCACCTGTCAGGGCTTTTAATGTTGTGGTAGATCGATGTGTATAATGTGTGTATACAGAGTGTGAAATTGGTAGGGTGGTGCACATGGAAATGTATATGTATGTATGTGTGTATATCTGTGTATGTATATATATAATATACACACACATTACGCGATATCAGCCTAATGTGAGAGATAGGGAGGAAAAAGATGTTGTGGAAAGAAATGTTGGAGGAGGTGCCCAAGTGTCCCATATGGGAACTGGGAAATTTCTACAGCTTTTTTTTTATAGTTCTGCTGTTTCTCCGATTTCTGCTTCAGGTGGAAATGAGACAGAACACCTTGTCAGTGATGTAGATTTTTTTTGGAGCCATGAACATAATGAAATGACAAAGTGAGAGAGAGATAGAGAGAAAGAGAGAGAGAGAGAGAGAGAGGCGGATAGTGACTGAGAAGCTGGTGAGAGAGGGAGGGGGAGATTGAACAGCTGAAGAGAAAGGGAGTGAGCAATCGAGCGCGAGAGAGGGGGAGAGGGGAGGAGTGAGTGCTTTCTCTCTCTTAGCAACCGTTGGCAGCTAGCAGCTCCTGCCTGCTGTCTTTTGCTTCTGTGTGTGAGGGTGTACATACACACATACACACATGCACGCACACGCACTCAGCACAACACTGGAACACGGCTTACACACATTCGGATCTTTCTCTTTCTCCCACATCCTTCTTTTTTCCCCTTCTCTACCTGGACATGACAGCATCTCTCCATCCTTGAAAGTGTACTGAAGCTGAGGAGGGACACAGAAAGAGGAGAGAGGGATCACGGAAGAGAGCAGAGGAGAAGGGGAGGCAGCCGCAGCCCTGGAGGATTCAGCGGGCGGAGGGATGGAGCGCCTGAGCTCCCACGGGCTTACCAGGCTCTCCTGGATCGACACTCTCTACAGCAGTATGTACACACATCCCTCCTTTTTACATCCCTCTGTTTATTCCTTTTTACCTCTCTTTCTCTCTCTCTTCTCACAGTTTTGCTTTACTCCCACTGCATCACTTTGTACCTGCTCAAAGACTCACCAACTCACATATACTCACAAACTATATACAAACACATACATGCACACACAAACCCAAACTGGACTCCTGGGCTCATAGTGTTTACATGCCTGCATGTGTGTGGGTGTGTGTGTGTGTGTGTGTGTGGGTGTATTGTATGCCAAATTTGGACTTGTCTTATAACACGTTTCAGGACATGACCCAAGTGTGTGTGTGCCTGTGTCTTTTTGCATGTATTTGTACTTGTTACCTATATTTATAGTTATATCTGCATCCTTTTCCTCACACACTGTAGAAAGAGTTTGGATGTTTGGGTGAATTCATTCTCTGCAATAGCCATGATTTAATGCAGTGTGAGCTGTTTTTTTATTTCTGTGCCCAGGGTAGGATATCAGGATCTAGTTATATATCCTCAATCTCATCTACTTCATCTCATACTAATGGCCAGGCCAGTGCTAATCACCCGTTAGTGATCAAGCCTGAATAATCTCCCTCCTCCACACGTTGCCCGGCTTTGGGAAGTAAACATTTTCAAAAGGGCTGTCGTGCCTCATTCAGTACTGTCTCACAGTACATCAATAATCAGTGGCCTGTTTACTACTGCTGACGGTCAGATGAGCTTGTTTACGTCACCCAGCTTGGGTGAAGCCTTCCTGTGGGTCTGTGTTTTGGTTTAAATGTTGCTTTGGCTTTAACATGCCATTTAGCAGCTCTTGCTGTAAGGCTGAGTTACATAAAGAGCTTTCGGAGGGCGGCTAATTCAGAGGGAGAAGGGGAAGTGGTAGGGAAATGTACAGAGTGTTCTGCGGAAGGAGAGGGGGGAGTGACAGAGCATGGAAGAAAAAGGGGGAGTCTTAGAGAGGGAGAGAGAGAGAGAGAGAAAATTAGAATGAGCTTAATTCATTCACCAGGGCCACAGCCATTCAGCAGTTAACCAGAGATGGGCTACTGCTAATGCTTTACAAACACCCCTCCCTCCCTGAGCAATTTCACACTCTCTTCTGTCAGACTTACATGTGTTTGAGTGTGTGTGTGCGTGTGTGCGTGTGTGTGTGTGTATGTGTGTGTGTGTACTGAGTGTGGATTAATACAATTGATGGGAAAGGGACATGTTATTAAATTCCTACCATCTGCACCCTTAGTTTTCCCTCTTAGATATAAACCACCTCCTATGCCCCTCCCCCTCTCATGTGATTTAATCATGTTGTGTATGTGTGTGTGTGTGATTGTGGTTATTTTTGTACATTTTTAGGACAACAATAGGTGTTTTTGACAATCAAAATGTCCTGACTTTCTGAAGTGAGTGTGTGAGTGAGTTTGACTCTCTTCGTTAGCTCTGAGCTCTGAGCCTCAAAAGAGACAAACAAAACATAAGCAGCCTTTAGCTCTGCTGTGAAAATGGCATTCATATTAATGTGTAGGTGCGGGTTAATGTGTGAGTTAAAACCTAGCATGATTGTGTCTGTCAGTAGTAGAGTGTTGTCGTGGTTTGGGCCCACACAGTGCCAACAGCTGGATTAGTTTACATAACTGCTCACTGCTGTTTGTTGATTGTTTGTTTGTTTGATGTTTATTATATCAGAATGAGCTTATGTTAATCTGGGAATCCAGTATGAAGAGGGAATTGGGAGATTTGAGACTTGAGCTGAGACTCTAGTACATGTGTATGTGGTATTGCTGTGGGTATTAAATGCATGCCTAGCCATATATCAGGGCAAATGAAGTTCAAGGAAAAAAAAAGCTGCCCAGCTGTCTGTCTGCCCCTGATGACCTCAGTAAAATGACCCATGGAAAACAACAAAAAATCAGTCAGACGCTTCTTTTTTTGTTTCCCTTTTACACAATTAGGACCGGCGTGAATAACTGAAATTAGCTTAAAGCACATTAGCTCATCAGTCGTTACTGTAACAATAACAGAAATCTTGGCTGGCGCTGTCTGCTGCTGTTAACCTATTTCTGTTCCGTTCAGACCCCAGGTGAGACCTCGCTTTAAAATGTAGAGCCCCTGAATGATTTATGAGTCATTATTAAATATTAAGTGGCTTGAATGCTTAATAAAGTGGTTTGTTGGGGATCCCAAACTGTATCCAGGCAGGCTAATATCAACATTAGCGCAGTGATGATAACTGTCCATGGGGGCTGGAATTATTAGAGTTTCTACATTCCTCCCCCCCAACGTGGGATTTGTCGTCTCGGAAATTAGATTTTCTTTCTTTTATTTTTATTTCCTCAAAGTGTGTTTTTTGCCAGAATTGTTTTTAGTTTTAATTTTACTTTAATGTTTTCTGTTTCTAAAACAAATTGTCATCCTAAAAAAGCACATTTCTTTCCGCTTTCCCTTGTGTTGTGTGGATGTGGAAAGTCAGATTGTGTGTCTGTGTGCGGGGCGGTTCAGCTCCGTTAGAGCGTGACTCTCTGTATCCACTGTTTTCCCAGAATGGAGTGTGAAATGTCACCAGGGAGTACTAGAGCACATGGAGCTTTACCTGTGGGACAAAGATGTACAATCCCTGCTCTCTGTCATGTCCTTTTTTCTGTCTCTATCCACTCCTTTTATAATGTAGCTGATTTGTAAGAGGTTTGCCTGGCCAGTTCATGCAGAATTAATGGAATGTGTGTAATCAAACAGTATTAATCTCATAAAGTCAGGCATTGAATTGAATGAAATGAAAATGAGAAGTTTTTCTAGATAAAACATGGATGCTCATGTCTCAATACATTTCTGTAACCTGGTCCATTAGAAAGTCTCAGTAACCAGGTCCGTTAGAAAGTCTCAATAAGTCTCAGTTTTACCGGCTCTTGTCCAATTGCCTAAAGTTTGGAACAGGGTTCGTGTTCAGCGACACTCGAGTTTGTTCACTCTTCAGTTGTTAGTGTCAGACTTGTCGTAACCATGGATGTAGCAGGTAATTGCCTTAGGTGCAGTACCTTTCTAGGTAACACTAATTTAGGTCAAAGGGGGATTTATCCATCAATTTTTCATGTGGTGATAAGGTTGGGGGTTACTGAGAGATCCGTCTAGCAGCATCATCTGTGCTCCTACTGTATGTTTTCTGCCGCCCTCAGCATTAAACCCAGCCGTCTGGAAACTGACCTGCTTCTGAAGCCTCATCAGCGTTAGCTACATGTACAGCTAACTGCAACTCTTAGGCTGGCACTGCTTCTGACATTATAGCTCTCCAGGGTTTTACTTACTCTCTCACTTTCATTTGCTCTCTCTCAGGCAAAGGCAGTCCCCTTTGTTCTGATTCTGGTTAATGAAAACCATAGCTCATGCCTCTCTAAAAGAAGAGTTACACCTGCAGCCCCACTTGTGTAGTAACACTCACCGTACCAGGAGCTGATTTCCTCTGAGCCGTTGACGTGATTACTGACTCCATCTGAGCTTGTGTGGGTCCAGCAGAGTCTCTGTCAGGACCTGACTGATGGGAAATATTTTGCCATTAATGCTGGTTTTAAGGAGCGCAACATTTGTACATGAATAACAACAAGTATACAGACTTCATAACTTTGTTGTGCATTTTGTAATCAAATTGATTCATTGACTGACTGAATGATTTTCATGTTGTCAAGTAAACAACCTCGTCTTAAGGCATCGAGCAGTGTAGATATTAAAGTGGTTTAATCACGATTAAGGCTGTTATTAAGGACAGTGTAATGTGGGAGGAGCCAAAACTCTCTCACCCATTATAAAACCATTATATCTAGTTTTTATTACCCTGACGGTAGTGTGTGTCGTCACAGCACCTTGTTTGCTACACTGGGGCTGTTTTTCAAATTGTCCATTTGTCCATTTAGTGTACCATGGAGAGAAGTTCCATACTGGACCATACTTTTTTGTGCAGAAGACGTAATTTCATATCTTACGTGTTGGACATGTGAGATTAAGCTTCAGTTTTATACCATTTGGGGCAAATGTAATTAAAACAAGGTTTTAGTTACAGTTCGCTAGGTAACATCTTAACTGTAATCCATTAATACTACAGTGGGTTTAAAGAGACCTGGCCCCTTATTAATAAATTCATTTGGTCATGGATATTTCCAGTAAATTTGTGGTCCTGTATGTTTCCAGTGTGTTACAATGGCCTTGAATAGAAGTCAAGCGGATTTGTTTTATGAAATCCAAATGTATGCCACACATAATAAGCCCAATAATTTAACAGTGAAACAGGAATATGGCTCTTACAATATGAGTGAAATTAAAATACTCCCAAAGTGTAGCAAAAAATGTGTATCGTCTGTTCTGCTTAACTAAAGCACCTGTTTTTACAGGCATAGTGTCTTTATTCCAAAAACTATATCAACGTTTGTCCCTCAGGTTATACACATAAATCTATATATTTGCGTAACTTTATATCTGCTTTGATGGCCCTACCATGTATTGACTGGCTCCTAGTCAATCCTGCTTTCTGCCTCATTAATCCTGTACGTTCCTTGCATGGAACAGGCTCGTCTCCAAAAGCTGATTCAGCAGCACTCGCCTCCAGCGAGGAAAACATCAAAGAGCTTACGGTAGAGGCTCTGTACTGTACGAGTAACTGTAAAAAGAAATGTCACCACGCACGCCGTCAAGCACCTGCCTGTAATCCCTGCCAGGCTGTGGGTGTGAAAGGTGTTTGAGCAGTGGCCCGAGATTAACAGCTGCGTACTAGATAAGACAACAACTGTGGCTGAGTCGGCTCCTGAGGAAAGAAACGAGAGCAGTGAGTCAACAGAGGAGAGAGGGCTGGGGTGGGATGAACATATGTTTGTATTTGTGTGAACAATAAAGGTAAAGTAGCATTTTGCAGATACGCTTATCCAGAGCAACTTACAGTCATTCGTTATTGGGACACCGAATAAACTGAGGGTTTAAGCTTCTTGCTCAAGAACACAAAAGTAGAAGGTGGAGGTTTGAACCCGCAACTTTGTGGTCATTGAGTTCACAAGCAAGTATCTTACCCCCAAGGCTCCCACCACCCAATCCAATCCAACCGTTCTGGATTTTTATCAGAAATTCTGCATAAATATAACATAAGCAGAAGCCATTAGGGGCAGAGTGTAAAGTGATTATTATAGTTAAGGTTGTTATTAGGAGGACCCAAAACACTCTTAGCCATGAAAAAAAAAATCACTAACACACAGTCCTGAGGGTTTAATGTAAAGACTTCATTGCTAAATATAGTTTTCACTTATAAAATTATCACCCTGATGCCAAGGCTTGTTGTGACTATGCCTTGTTTATGACTCTTTTCAGATCGTTCCCTGTTTCCCATTTAGTGAACCGTGCAGTTTCACACTGTAATCTGTGAATGTGCGTAGAAGCCATAATTTCACATCTTATAAAATGTATTGTAAATGGGGTAAGAAGCCGTTCATTATCCAGCCTGGGTTAATGGTTAATGTCTCTTAGGGCAAATAGGGGGAATGGGGTGGGTTGAACACATTCACATCTAATATAATACAACCGTTCCTTTGTTTTTTATTTTTGTGCAATATCTTAATGTATAATCAACTAGTAGAGAGAGTATGATGCTTAATTGGCCGTTTCAGAATCTTCTTTGTGCTGAGGTGTTTTTTGGAAACCCAGCAGTGTATTTTGGTGTGCCGGTTTAGAGACAGAATTGTTCACAGTGGTGCTGATGTGCGTGTCAGAAATGCCTCTAAAAACACTGCAGACATTGTGATTCCTGGTTTCCATCACCACCACTATAAAGAAAAGAGAGTAAATTATTGTACTACATGCCAGTTCACAGATTCACTCTGGATTAACTTTATTTATATATATTAATTAATTAATGCTTAGTATACATACACAACTGTATAAATGTTAAAACCAAACCTGTTCAGTATAGCTAGGGAATGGTGGTATTGCAGCTGTAAAACCAAATGCTGCGGTAAAATCCAGTGTTTACTCCAAACAGATGTACATATTTGAGAGAGAAATAAAACATTACAGTGTACTTGCTTTTAGATTAAAGTTCTAGTATACGAAGGCGTCTGGTGGCCCGTTTTTAATTCCCAGTGTAAATAGTTCCTACTGCAGTCATTTAAACCACTTGCTAGCTTCTGAAAGCCTCGCTGCTGCAAGCTGTGGATAATGTGTGCTCATGTCATCCCCTACAACAGCGGTGTCAGGAGATCATAATGGATTAAATCAGCCTCAAGAGAGGAATGGAAATTTGTCGGTCTTAGTGTAGATATACAGATCTTTTAAGCCTTAATTGTGTTACTGATGGATCAAACCTTGACGTCTGTACACACAGTTTTCCTGTGCTATTTTCTGAAAGGAACGAGGTATAATTTTGTGAAGAGCATGGCTTCGTAAGTCCCTTTTGTCGGCTTATGTAACAAGCACAGAGACACATTCCCACTATCATTCTCTCTCTCACACACACACACATTCTGCTGCATCTTTAACAGAACATGCTGTACTGCCTACTGTATGTAGAGTGAATAGACATCACTCTCTGTTCCATACACACAGAATGAGTTAAGCACTTCTCAAGCACAAACACACACTTTATGTGTGAAAGACCCTTATGAAGAGAGCCTCAATGATAATGGACCTTTCTTTCCTTATTTTGTATACAGACCTCGTTTCTCAAACACACACAGGGTGTGTGTGTGTGTATGTGTGTGTGTGGCACCGCAAGGCCAGCTGTGGATCAATGGCTTGGTCTGTAGCTTGCAAGTGTTTGCAAACACATCCATCCTGCCTGAGCACAGAACACCCTCCCCACGGCCTCCGTCAGCTTCTAACCTGCAGCACCAGCTCTCGCTAAATCAGTGAAGATATAAGTAAAAAAACACTGTGATTGTCTTCTACACAATACTAAGTTTTCCAAATGTATTGTAATATGGGAGTCTTTGCAGTTTCAGGCTATAATGGTATTAAACATGATGAAAGTATTCTCTAAGCCACGAGTGTGTGTGTTGTAGTGAATAACACATCCTGTCGTTCTTGGCACCCGGCAACCTCCAGTGTTGTGTTGCTTAATTGCAGAATGTTGTAAGTGCTGGGAAAATGTAGTTTTCAAAAATGGAGACATTGGGACAATTTCTGTGAATATTCCCCAGTTTCTATTTGTAACAGATGGTGGGCTAAAAACTAAAAAGCCAATTTTATGGCTCTTACAAACACACATACACACTCACGCACACACACAGTCACAGGACAGCTCACAGCTTTGTGTTTAAAAGTAACACAAACTGCAACTCAGTGTGAACCTGACAAAAAGACCCATTTTATTCATTGTTTGTGTTTTTTCAGAATTATATCTAAACCGCTCAGTGAAAGTAAATAGTGAAGTGAATTTCATGCTGTGTATATTTCATTAATGATGGCCCCCCTCACCAAAATATCATAAATATCATTAATATCATTCTTTAAAACGCCAGGAATAATTGAGTGGAGATTTGATTAACACCTGTTGAGCTGAGTGTGTAGTTCTTGATGACTGTTTATGTTTATTGGGTTTGCTTCAGCCACTCATAATTCCGTAGAGAACTTAGAGCTGATCTGTCATGAGGAATTGTCTAGGGTATGTTAAGTTGGGCAGTGGTTCTGGATAAAGAGTGTGGCGTACATTTTTAGTGACAGTGTGAAACATACGGCTGCTATGATACCAGATCTACACAATCCTAAATAAATATCAACCTCTTATCTGAGCCTTTTTTTGGACTGATTATACTGCTTGTAAATATAGCCTCCAAATGCACCTAGAGATCCAGAGGCATATTGATGTGGGCTATTTTTAAAAGGGCTGGTGTGCTTTTGAATCCTTAAAACATCAGACAGCCTGTATCAACCCACTTGAATGCAATGTTGTGGTTTTTGTTTGTTTTTGTGTGGTAGCAGGGAAAATATACACTCATCCTTAAATGGTGTTTTGTCCTTATCCTTGTACACTTTTGCCAGTTCCCTCCCTCACTCACATTCTCTTTGTAACTATAGAAACAGAGACTAAGAGAGCTCACCATGTACCCTGTGCTGTGATGTACCAGCACAAATATTAAGAAGAAAATAAGAAAGAAATCATACAAGCATTTGAAAAATTGGTAGAGACCAGTTCCTATGGAAAATAGCAAGAGGTAAAGATGGAGAGAACAATACAAAGAAGATAAACAGGGGTGCTACAGGTTGTTAAACCATGGTGTGTGACTTGTATGGAAAATCCGAGGTTGTAAAAGCTACAGGACTGAAACCTCAGTCCTCTGGAGCTTCAGGTTTGTTTCTTTATAGGTTTGTTGAGTGTGGAGTGGAGTAGGTACGGCACATAATGCCTACAGGAGCGGTTTCTTACCCACTGCTTTGTGCAGGGGTTCACTGAGTGCAAGTTTTGCTCTTTGTGTGTGTGTGTGTGTGTGTGTGTGTGTGTGTGTGTGTGTGTGTGTGTGTGTGTGTGTGTGTGTGTG
>JBBKCR010043853.1:0-11075 GCA_037577295.1 Ladigesia roloffi
ATTACAATATTACTGTATTTAAAATGTAAGGCATTACACTACTATTGCATTACTTTTAAGTTACTCTCACCAAAATACCTGGAAATATAGATTTGGGTGTGTAAATATAGCTCATGACGCTTAATTAGCTCATAACACATCCAGTGGAAGGTGACAGTACTATCCAATGTTAGATCAGTTGCAGGTTCACTCATCATAGGGTGACCAGATTTGGGATTGTGAAAAAGAGGACACCTTAGCGCAGTGTTTCTTTACCAGCTCGGTCGGTCCGTGGGGTGTTAGATGCGCATCTCCGGCGCATGCATCTCGGGCCGTTCTAGTATTTTGTGGTAATGAGAGATGGCCATAACGTGACGAATGTTTAGGGAGCTCAAAATCACGAAAGTTTCTAATATTCCAGCCGGATGTTGGACACAGGTCTTAAAAACAGGACATGTCCGGGAAAAAGATCACGTCACCCTACTCTTCTCTCTGTCTTACTACAATAATACTACAAAAATTTGCACGGACGTTTCTCCTCTGCTGACATTTGTACAGAGTAAAATATTACCAATTTTTGTTCTGTATTGCCTTACATTACCGTGTTACTCTCACGACGGGGGGGAGCAATAGACCCTTATTAAACTAAGGGTGCCCCCTAGGGGTCAACCTGTGACATCACAGTTACAGCAAAAAGCAATGCATTACAGTAATTAGTTACTTTTGTAACGCGTTACTCCCAACACTGGTTGCAATATACATAAACAAAAATAAAGAGAAAAAACTTTAAAGAAAAAAAAACATAAAGAACGGAAGAAAAAACATAAAACAAACAACAAAAACAACAAAAAGGCACACAGTACCCCAAATCTTGTTAAAAGAATAGAAAAACAGAGTGTTATTTTGAACAGAAAATATCATGCCCTGTCATTTTGTGTCTTTTATCCTAGAATGCATTTCATAACTACCATATAACTGTACATTCTAAACAACATCCACTCGATCCATTCTGCAAATTTTAAGAAGGTTTTATTTGACTTTTTGGAACTTCTCACCCAACAAGCACAACTACTTCCACTATAACATTAAACCACCACAATTTTACCTTGCCACTTGTCCTTTTAAATGCAAATTTCATGTATAATTTTTAAAATTCATATTTCATTAACATGCTGACAGGCCTCAGAATCATGCAGTGGGTAATGCTGTTGCCTCACGCCTCCAGGCTTGGGGACTCGAATCTGGGTCGTGGTTGTGTGTGTGTTGAGTTTGAATGTCCTTCTTTTGGTGGTATGGATTTTTCTCCAGTTTCTCCCACAGTCCAAAGATCAGGTGAATTCGAGGCTTTACATTTCATATGAATCTGTTACCAGTTCACTGGTTGTCCTTTTCTGGAGAACTACGTAATAGGATTGACCAACTTGTTGGAGATTTTGGAGATGATTTGACTCAGTTGTTCAGTCATCACAATCTGCCCCTTATCAAAGACAATCAGAATTTCACACTTTGCCTGTTTTTCCTGTTTAACCTCATCAAAAACCTACAGTACATTGTAAGAAGATATTACTTACCTCACCTTCAGAGGCAGATTTAGGTATGGGCAACACGAGTAGCTGCACATGGCTGCATTTAACACCCACAAGACTACATTTGCTTTGCTGTTACAAAAGGTGACATAGTTCTAAAAAATTATCCAGGGTGTATTACAAACTAGAACCACACATGTGCACCTGTTAGTGGCTTTAACGTTAAGGCTTATGTGTGTCAATCATTCCAAGACGCAGGTGTAATATATTACTGGGTCTGTTGCTTACTGTATTGAAGCTTCAGTTACTGAAGTGAAATTAAATAATTGATTTGTTCAAATGCCAGTTTTTATGTCTTTCGTAATGGACTGTGACCGCCAGCAAGGACCAAAATTAGACCTCTTTAAACCACTGACAGCTGGGAACTGAACAAGTCCAGCTGGGTCTCAGACTAAGTGTTGCCCTCACCACATGGGCCATCTTCTTTCATAGTTTTGTATTTTCTTAGACTACTTCACCATTATAACTCTCTTTTAACTAATTCACTTGCAACTTCGTTCACTCATTTTTTGAAAATTCAGTTTCCAGCACAGACACTGCAACCATGTTCGTTTTTCTTTCCGCTGGAGTAATGAAAGCTTGACCCAGAAAGTTAACCAGCTGTAGTATATTTCTTTTGTGTTTTGCTTCTGCTTCAGAGAGCTTTGGACTGAGATTTCTAGTGACACTGGAAGCTCTTAGAATTGAGGGGTTAGTATGTCTGAGAAACACAGGAAGAAAAAGAAACAGAAAGATGATGCAAGATGCATAAAAGCACATCCCTGAAGTAAAATATCTACTTTACATTTACCCATGCCCTGGAAAGCAGGAAATACTGTATGAAGAATATTAAGCCAGTATTTCAGACTGATCTGTGTACCATATGTGTGTGTGTGCGTGCATACACGTGTGTATTGATACAAGTAGCCTCATCATAAATGTGTTGAATAGTTAAATGTTCTGCTAATTCTGTACATTTTCAGTACACTCAGCATGAATCTGTACACTGAGCTCATTTTCATTTAATTAGTCTTCTTCTCTTATATATTCCTTTGCTACAAGGAAGACTCAATATTGTGAAGACTGGATTAATTAAAGCAGTTATGAAAAATGAGGATAATATTTACACTCAAATAAGATATCAGATTAGTTGCAGATCTGAGAGTCAGTTACAGGAATTGATGATTCCTGAGCATAATATTCAGGAGTATTCTGATAATAATGGGAGTAACAGAGATGATGTGTTATTACAAATATGTGCAGATTGTTATTACAAATATGAGCAGATCCATAAAATGCTGGAAATATCACAGGATAAAGCAGTACACAGTTCATCTTGTTTTTCTATTTGTATTATTTTCATTGCTGGTTAACGTCAGTTTGTTTTATGTTTAGTTGCAGATTTGCTGTCCCACACTTCTTTATAACGTGGTTAAATGACCTGAACGTTCTGGAAATTTCAAAACTGCCGTCCGTCGCACAGATGTCAACCTGTCTTTCTCGGCAGAGGTGCGAACAAATTTATGCCTTGGATTCGTGCCTTGGACAGAGGGCTCCATCGAACATAGTAACTCATTAATTGTAATACTGAATGCACTCTGGCACTTATATTCAATTATATTTTACTTGTAAAGTGTATGAATATTCAGGCATTGACCAGTGATTCACCATAGTGTGAAATAAATACAACATTTCATAATATAAATACATTCTCAAAAAATTACAATTCAAGGTTGATGCAATCTAAAGTCATACATATGCATTCTTTAAATAATAACATATATAATATTGGTAATGATCCTGACTGACTAAATCACAGTGTAAGTAAAAGTGGATCATTTTCAGACTTTTCTAGGTCAGATGGAAATGTACATCCCTCAGTCTAAGACACGAGCCCTCCAGCTAAATTCACCTCACACTCAGTTTCTGTTGAAGGAATTGGCGTATGTGTGTTTGGAGTAGAGTAGAAAGTTGTAAAGGAAGGCCATATAGATGCTTTGTTAGCTCGCATGCATGACCTAATGGAAGGATTTAAATCTTTGACCATTACTTGCAACCAAGTGAGCTCCGATACTACACTGACCGGTGGGCACAAACTGGGGCTCCTTGTTATGGTACAGATAGTGATGTGGAATAATCATAGTGGTGTGGATATAATGTGGACAAAGGAAAACTTTTCCACAAGGTGGAGTATGGGCCACTAGGCGACAGGGCATCATCCAGTAATGTGTAAGTTCTGGATAATAACAAAATTGATGTTCTGGATTTCACTTGAAAATGCTAAATTGCCTATTTTACTTCTTCCTGAGTGTTTCTATTTTCTTTAATGCTGAACACACTCTACTCTGGGGTTTTAAATAAGAAATAACTACAAAACAATGAACTACAAGACTGAACTAACCAAAGGACTACAAGACTGAATCCAATCTACTCCAGCCCTGTGGTGGTAATTAATGACCAGCTCAGTTCTGCAGTTCAGGGCTTGCAGTTCAGGACTGTCTATTTGCTTCTGTTCTGTTGGTGCCCAGCAGCCACGAAGCGCGAACACGCCTACTTGACGACATGGAGTGATCTTAAAATAACCCCTAAGCTCTGAGAGCAGCACTTCAGCACCTCCCGTGTGACGGACAGCTCAACTCCCGGTGTTTAAAACCATGATGGAGCTTTAAAAAAACAGGTTAAAGTATCAGAACTGCCTTTTTTCTCAAGTCAAGGCGACGACCGTGATAAAAAAAAAGAAATAAAACCAAGAGGATAGGTATTAGTAGGCTCGCGCTCATGGAGCTGGGAACGAAGTCCAACGCCTCTTTTGTGGCATACGACGGAGGCGTCCAGCAGCTAAACGGAGAGGACACGGCCCTGATCTTGCCCTTCGTGCTCGGCGCCATCTGCGCGGTCGGGCTGGGCGGGCATGCGCTGCTGATCGCGGTTCTGACGCACAACGCGAGAGCGACGGGCGCCTCGGACACGGCGGTGCTGCTCGCAAGCCTGAGTGGCGCGGACCTGCTGCTGCTAGGTCTGTGCGCCCCGGCGCGCGCGCTCACCTACCGCAAACGCGCGTGGACCCTAGGGCCCGTGGCCTGCCGCTTGATCGAGTGGCTGCAGCACGGCAGTCTCGCAGCCAAGGCCTTCACCCTGGTGCTCCTGGGCCGAGCGCGCCACGACCTGCATTCCCGCGTGTCGACGGACTCGGACTTTAAGCTGAAGCGGACCGCGGTGGCGATGGGCGCCGCATGGATGACGGCCCTCTCTTTCCCTGTGGCGGACATCGTCTTCTCGAACCTTCACTTGAAAGGCAACGTGAGCCTGTGCGTCTCCGAGCTGCCCCCCGACTCCTCCGAATTCGTGCGCGTGTACGGCAAGGTCCTCCCGCTCGCCGCCTTCGTCGTCCCCGTGCTGTTCGCCGCCGTGTGCCACGTGCGCGCGATCTTCAGGAGCATTCCTAGGGCGCGCGAGGCCAGCTCTGCGCGCCGTGGGGAGATCGCCCTTTCCCTGCTCAGCGTCACGGCGGCCAACGCGCTCGCGCTGCTGCCCGAGTGGGGTACGTGGGCCTGGGCGCGTCACGGCGCTCGCGAGGGGTGCGGGCCACCAGCGGCCTTGCTCGTGCTCGCGCAGGTGCTGACGTACCTCGCCAGCGCGCTCTCACCCGCCATCCTCCTCAGCACGCTCGTACCGCTCAGGGAGAGCCTGACGCGCGCGTGCGTCCGCGTGTCGGGCCGGCGTGATGTGAGCAACGCGAAAGCGCAGCGCGGGAGCAACGCGAGCGGCGGGCGTGCGGACGAGCTCGACCGGACTCTGCCAGATCTTGAACATTTCTGGAGCGGACGGCAAAACCCAGCGGTGTCGGACAACACAGACCCCTTTCCATGGGAACGGCTGGAGCAGGGCAGTGCAGACCTCTAAACAATTAAAATTGCATATTAAAAAAAACTACAGAATCGAATTAAACAAGTGTATAACATGAGTCCGCAATTTGGTTGAAATACTTTGTACCTGCACTTGCAGAATCCTTTATGAGGCCTGACTACTTTTAGCTCCACTGCGTAGATTACTATGCAATTTCAGAGCATCTGAAGCGCACATTAGAAAGACTTTCGCCTGTCTCTGAACATTCGCGTGCCAGAATTTTTCTGCAAACCAGTAACAGTGACCTGAGGTTTTTATAGTCCAGAAACAGTCTGTTGGCAACTCCTGGACTAACTGTACGGTTTCTAATAACATGGCCTTCCTTCCTGAAAGAGAAGAGCTTCTGAAGTGGCAAGCGGGTATTAGCATGATCTTTAAAGCAGAACATTCTTTCCAACAACTGAAACATCTGTGTAGGTGAATTTGTTTTTCCTTAACTTTCCCTAACCTTGTTTGTACTGTTGCAAAACAATACAGTATTAACTGGTAATGTTATTCTCAGTAGTCAGTAGTGTGTTTATCAACTGGAAATGAGGAAAGTCCTGAGCCAGTTTTCTTCTATGTATATAAAATGTTTAAATAACTATTTTCTGATCATCTATATTTACTGTCACGGAAGTGAAATGTTTACTTTTGGTGTTCAACAGTGTTAGATTTATTTTTGTGTGATCTGCTAGACTTTGTCAGTGTGTTTACCATACAGTGGTTAAGACTGTGATCTGTAGACAATAAAAAAGATATTCTTACATATTCTGTTTATTCGTATTTTCTTTGAGGTAATGATGTTGGTATTAGGCTGACAGACTGATTTTGGAGTAGCATGGATGGATGAGAGAATGAAAGCCTCTCCCCTGAGGGTCACTACATTGAACCATTCTGTTCCAAAGGCCAGAGACTGTTAAGAGGAAATGGTATTGTTGGAGAGAAGATAATAACCTTCAGCTGAATTTTGAAAAGGTTTCTATTTATACGTCTTATGGGTAAATAAAAACAAATGAAAAAAACACTTCAACCCAGTATAAAGAAAAAAAAGAGATGAATAAGAATGATACATTGTAATGAGAATACTGTCAATAATTGTCTTCATTAGTAATTTATGTCTGTTTTCAGTGTAATGCAATATAATACATTACATAAAGTATCAGTATAAAGTATTAAAACAAGATAAGATAAACCTTAGTTCCACAAGTGGGGAATTTATGGCAGAAAGTGGACAGAGAAAAGTTAAACACAGCAAAATACATTAAAACATACAATACAACAAGAAAAAATACAGACACATCCATTTTTTGTGTTGCAATTTTCAAATGAAAACACATCTGCTGGCTGATTTCAATGCTCACTGGTTTACAGGTGTCTTGAGCTGTGTCTTCTGAAGAACATGGAGGTCCTTGCAATGAGTAACCATTTGTGGTGGCGTCATAAGGGATGTTAGAGCAGGGATGAGCAACTCCAGTTCTGGAGGGTCGTGTTCCAGCATGTTTTGGTGACGTTCTTGCTCAAAAACACCTGGTTCACCTCACCAGTTGCCCACCCCTGTGTTAGAGTATTGATTGCTGCCAGAATAGTCCTACTCCTTGATCTTCTGTTCAGATTTCTTTTAAGTATTTGAGGTCATGTTCGGGTTTAGAATTTTTTATTATTTGTTGTTGTGCTCATTTTGTCCACTATGGGCTTGGTGCTTGTGCCAGAACTAGTTGTGGAAATAGTCTTGCTCCCATTTTCATGTTCCTGTGAGGTGTTCAGTGGTTTTGGGGAACTGATGGCCACTGGGAGAGTCCTTCTTCTGGATTCTCTTCTTAGATTTCTTTGAGGTATTCGAGATCTTCTTGAATTTCAGATAGCTGCGAATGCGACGAAATATTCCTTTTTGTTTTGTTATTCTGAGTGTCTAGTCTGACTCTTGCTCAACTAGCCTTGTGTAAGAAATTGCTGCTCAGGTGTGTTTTTAGGGGTTCTCACTGGCAGACTTTACAGACGAGTCTGAAGATGAGGACGAGTCTGAAGACTGACGGTGCTAGCCAACAGCTCTGATGAAGTCTGTGAATCTAACCGGTTATCCTGAATAATGTAAACTGGGTTGACTATGCCACTGGTATTGGAGGAAAATGTCTAGTTCAAGATAACAGAACCCAGACATGGCTTATTGCTGTGTTTGTTACATCATTTTTAAAACAAGACTGTCTTAGTGATAGCATAATCTCACAGACGAACTTGTCTGATACTGAAGAGCATCTGGGACAATGCTGTCATCTCAGCTTGAACAATTTGTGAAATTGCAGCTGGGAAAAGCAAGGAAAGAGGCAGGCAAAACTAAACAAATCAAATCTGAGAAAATCATGGTGGGTCAGGTCCAAGAACCAGAACCCTACATCTCCAATTTGTATCCTGACTCAGGGTCTTATTATCCCTTGCTGGGGTATAATTCTGGTCATAGCAACTGTGGGTGGTTAGAGATGGCAGGGGCAGTGCACTGTGGGCCAAGAGGGGTCCACCATTGGGTCCCTCAGGTGCTTGTTTGGCCTGTAACCTGCCTGAGCACATCGCTAGGTATTGTCTGAACATGGCACATAAAGGAGCACTGGCACCACACCAGGGGACACCACAAGCACCAGCCAGACAACCGGTGACTGGACCGCCGAGGATAACCAGTCAGTGAGGTGGGCATGGAGGGACATCAGCACCCAACCCTCCATTGGCTCCAGGCCAGTTTCCTGCTTGGGGCGAAGGCTGGAATCAGCCGTGCTATCATGTGTGACAAGCCCCACAGAGAGTCCCAGACGGCAGGGGATTGGCAGATCCTTTGCTGTCACTATAGATAGAAGAACATTAATTGCCTTTTCTGGTGTATACATGGGCAACATTTTCAACAATATGGATTTTATCGGTTACTCTGGTTCGTTATCTGAGAAAACGGTGAACGTTGTGGGTTTCTCTGGGGTGCCACATTGTCTGCCTATTTCACTACCAATGATTGCTGAGGTTGGTCAACAGATTTTTTAACAAACATTTGTACTGTCACCATAGGATCCAGTCAACTTGATTGGCAGGGACCTGCTAATCAGACTGGGAGCGAGCATACTTTGTTCCTCTTAGGGGCTGCAAGAGTTGTTCCCATGCAGCTCTCACATTCTGTGTGATGGACAGGTTGGTTCACATGGACAGTTGCTGCTAGCTGATCTGGCCACATTGACTGTGGACATTTACTGGGGTAGGTTAATGGGTACCAGTGGGATTTTGGCGGGTTACCTTAGGTGGAAACGCTGGATCATGGCCCTAGATGCATATGCCCCAGTAATAGATCCATGGCATGTAACATTATTTTACAGTCAGCCAGACGACAAGTGTTACAGTGATGCCTTTATACACGTGGACCATAAACACAGAAAATTGCTATGTGGGCCCACAGGGTGTTAATTAATCACTATGTTCAGTCATTAATTGTGGGGACAAGAATGTATCATAATACGGCACCCAACGGGTCCGTAACCAGGGCATTAGTAGGCCTAAGGACATTGTCTAAAACTATGCACAAACACTCCAGAATTGACAATCCTTTGGAGGGATGGTTTACCTCAATGTTTGTGAAATGGAAGGGATTCATTATTTCGATTATGATTTCATTAGCTACTTTCTTTGACATTATTGTTACCTGTGGTGGTTGTTGTATTCCATGTATTCAATCTCTGATCGTTTGATTGATCACAAACACTGTTGACATTATTGTTACCTGTGATGGTTGTTGTATTCCATGTATTCGATCTCTGATTGATCGATTGATCATACACACTGTTAAAGGCAGCACGGTGGCGCAGAAGTTAGCGCTGTTGCCTCACAGCAAGAAGGTCCTGGGATTGACTCCCCGGTTGGACGCTTGGTCTTTCTGTGCAGAGTTTGCATGTTCTCCCTGTGACTGCGTGGGTTTCCTCCGGGAAGTCCGGTTTCCTCCCACCGGCAAAAACATGCGTGATTGGTTAATTGAGCACACTTAATTGCCCCTAGGTGTTAATGTGTGTAAGTGTGTGGCCCTGCGGCGTGCTGCCGACCGTCCAGAAGCGATTTGCTCAAGTCCAAGTGAAGTCTCAAGTCTTTGAGTGGGAATCTCAAGTCAAGTTGTTAGTCCCAAGTCCAAGTCTCAAATGACTGAAATAAATGTACTCTAATCAGATGCTATCCAAGATAATACTGCATAGTTTATAGATTAAAGGCATGTACTGTAATATATAATCTATTAGACAGTATGAACATTTATCAGAAATTGATGCACTTCAGCGGGCTAATTCAATGTGCAATGTGAAGAAAATATGAAAGCATGAAAAGCATAAATGTATTTTGATATCACATGAAATGAAAGGATACATTCACAAACATATTTGACAGCCTTTCCTAAAATCTGTTCTGACAATGTTCTAAAGCCAGTCGTAGTGCTAAAGGCACTAAATAAGCAATTGGCTGCAAATAACAACTGTATCAAAAAATGAGGAAAATACAATAAAGCAATTACAAAGTCTGCCAAAAGGTGACCAACACATTTACGCCTCAGCATCCGTTGGAACAAACCTTTAAACATTATCCTGCAAAAGGGTTTCGACAACAGAATAGTTGCATTTCAAATACATCATGATGTTCTAAGTACAAAGCTAAGTGTCCATGCATCGTAATGTGTATGTCCCCAAAGGCTAGAAATATGGAGACCTCGGAGGAAAGAATGCAAAACTATTACTGGGGAACACAATATAGATTGGTTTGTTACTGTCCTGGGCAAAATATAATACAGCTGAACAGAGTTTTAGGCTACCAGGTGCACTGATTAACCCTATGCATTAAGTAAGCCAACGACTGTGGTCAACTATCGCACGATTACTTTGCAAGAGGTAACTTTACCTTCTGATCACTGACCTATCCTTGTGGGTTTTGAGGTGCATTGTGAAGTCGGACATAGTTGAGCTGGCGCCATTAATCCTGATGCCACACTCTTTGCAAGTGGCCGTTTAGCCGACTGAGTGAAGGCTTTATAACCAAATGTGATAGAAAACGGCTCATCTGAACTTGCCGTCGCCATCAGTGTTGATTTGAAATCTGTGGCTGCACGCAAGCGTGACGATGCTCGTATTACCTGGCAGAGAATATCAGTCTGTTGCAGTTTTCACATTAAGCTTTGGAAAAACTGAAATTAATGAAATAATGAAATAAATAATTCCATTAAAGGAACATTGTTTACAAAAAAACCCGAGTCAAGTCTCGAGTTGTCAAGGGCAAGTCTCAAGTCAAGTCACAAGTCTTTGTTTGTGTGACTTAAGTGCGTAATCTCAGTCTTGAGTCCCCATCACTGCTGTCCAGGGTGTACCCCGCCTTCGCCCGTAGCAGCTGGGATAGGATCCCAGAGTGAGGGATAAAATGGATGGACCACCAATATATACAAATATGGCATTCAGAAAGGCACAAACTACCTGTGCCTTTCTGTTTTTTACGAATAAGGTATTCGGACAAATACAAAAAAATGTAATGTCACATGCTTGTGCGGTTAGGGCAAGCTTTGGGGACTGAAGCCACAAATCTCACTTCAAAAGCCCCGAATCTTTTTAAGCTGTGCTCCAAAGTTGAACCGGGAGACGCGCGAGCGTT
>JBBKCR010043872.1:0-10000 GCA_037577295.1 Ladigesia roloffi
TCTATCTCTCTCTCTCTTTCTGTCTCTCTCTCTCTCTCTCTTTCTCTCTCTCTCTCTCTCTCTCTCTCTCTGTGTCTCTCTCTGTCTCTCTCTCTCTCTCCCTCTCTGTCTCTCTGTCTCTCTCTCTATCTTACATTTTCTCTCTCTCTCTCTCTTACACTTTATCTCTCTCTGTCTGTCTCTATTTCTTTCTCTCTGTGTCTGTCGTTCTCGAAATCTCCCTCTTCCTCACTCTCTTACACTTTCTCTCTGTCTCTCTCTCCTTCTCTCTCTTTCACTTTCTCTCTCACTCTCTGTCTCTCTCTCTCTCTTGTTCTCAAAATCTCTCTCTCCCTCACTCTCTCTTGCTTCTCTATTTTTACTGACTCTCTCTCTCTCTCTCTCTCTCTCTCTTACTCACTCTTTTTCATCCACATTTTCCTTTCTCGCTTCTTTATTGATTCTTGTTTCTTGATTGATTCTTGTCCGAATCAGCATCATTCCCTGCAGTTCACCTCAGAGCAGGCTCTGCTGAGGCCAACAAGATTATAAATGATCCGTCCTGTGTCCACCCAGGGAGGAGGTTTAAAACACTACAGCACTGTCTGAATATCAGCAACATTCCCATACCAGCCAGAAACAGCTGGACATCGTGCATATGTACATCTGCCAGATTGCTGCTACACAGTCTTATTTTTATATTGTGTTTTCAAAAATGTCCGATTTATTTTTAATTTTAAATTATTTTTATTTTACATTTGCACAGGAGCAGTTCAGGATATATTTTACTGCACACTGTACCTGTATAACTATGCATGTGACCAATTAAAAACTTGAGCCTTGAAAACGCTGGATCTAATATTGGAATAATCCTGAATGATCATAAACACTAAAAGAGAACAAGTCTAACACAGAGCCGCTGAAGATTCACCTGCATCCAGAACTCCAGGATGGACGACTGGGACTATATGGGGATAGAAACTGGAATTTAATAATTAGCACAGCGCCCCCTAGAGGAAGTAGCAAGCCGTTTCAGATTCAGATGTATTGTTAAAAGATTACTTTTTGCAGAGGGAAAAGATGATATCGGACTGATATCAGCGGATACTTTAGGGTGAAGTATTGTTATCACTATCAAACATTTGAAATTGGATTTTCAAAACTTCAGTTAAACGTTCTAAACTTCAGTTAAACGACCCAAGCCAAATTACCCTCTAGGTGGGACAATATAGTAAAATCATGAATTACACAAAATATGTCAAATAAAGACTTTCACAAACATGTAGTGGGCTACTTAAAAAGGACATAATGGGACATAACCCAGTCTACCTGCTTTTTTTCTATTTATATGACCGATTTATATCAGTGGTCTAGTGAGGTGAGGTTTCCCCTGCTCTGTTGTGAATGTAGGTAATTTTAGGTGCCCTTTACGGTCTCATTTTCGGCAGAAGAAGCCGACCGTGAAGCTTGAAGCCTAAACTGAGCAAGCTGGTGCTAGTGTGTGGTCTTAGTGGGCAACCTTACAAACAAAGCAGAAAACAAATGATGGCTTTTGCAGTTTACATGCATGATCCATCAACTGCCCTGAATTTACCATGAAATCTTGTCTGTGTCGCTTGTCTGCCAGTAATGTGTGTGTGTGTGTGTATATATGTGTGCATGTGTGTGTGTGTGTGCATGTGTGTGTGTGTGTGTGTGTGTGTGTGTAAGCATAGCGGACCCGTCTGTGGGCAAAACCACTGCTGCTCTCAGGTCAGCTGACACACAGCATCAGCATCGCTCCCTGTGAAGCTTTTGCACTAAAAAGAAAATACAGAAATGGGTATTCATGCATACACACACACACACACACACACACACACACACACTCAGTTGACCTGTGCAATACAAAATCTGATTAATACTAAACCTGTCCCTGACCTTTAAGCTCACTAACACTACACATAAACCTGACCTTTAACCAATGTGCAAACTATACCATGGTCTCAGTGGGGTGGGTGTGTTGTGGGGTCAGGGAAAAATTGTAATGCTTGCTGCACATGGGTGATACCATTTATAGGTCTGTACAATATTTACATGAAATATCCCAATGTATCAGGTTCATTTCATTTGAACTGATTTCCCGAGCATTTACAGGTCCGCAATGCCTGGTGAACAAGTATGTCTAACTAAGAGCTCATGTGAGTGGTTGGGGGGAGTTTGGGGAGGTTAGTATAAGCTCAAAATATACATTTATTTTACTTATTATAAGCCTGTGAGGGAACACAAACCCATAATGGTATGTATTTGCTCATATCAATATTTTAGAGCGCCCAAAAAATGTACAAATCATGATTCCAGGGGAGCTCCTGTCACCAATAGGGGGGCTTTGTTTGTGTCGTAAAATTCTTAATTTAAATTGATTTTTGCTTTTCATGACAGGGAATGATGCTAATCTAAGAAATCAAGTTGGTGAAAGTTAACAAATATTAATATATATTGATTTTATATCCTTTTGGTAGTGCAAACAGGATGTGGCCATTTTTGGCCACGAGGATGCTGAGTGTGATTTTTTTTTACTTTGCTTTCCCGGCAAAAAATAAAAATGCATGATAATCAGTGTTGTTGTTCACCAGTTACATATCTCAGACTGTACTATTAGTAACACAAGAATATCCAGCAGCATTGAGCATATAGAAAATTTACACAAGTGCATAGTGCAAACAAACTGGTATTTGAAAGATTAAATTTTTAAAAATAGAATGGAAATTTTACACTCCAACCAGTACTGATGTTAATTAAACACTTAATGAAAACTTTATAAATACAGCAAAAAAAAGCATAAATATAATAAAAATCACAGACTTAATCTGTTGGTGGCCATTTGTGGCTAAGAGGATGCTAAAGGGTCGCAAAAATGAGGACAGCCAGAGGGTTAATATTATTTTGGAATAAAATAATATAAACTTTTATTTCAGTCTATTTCAGTTTTCAGTCAAGCACCTCTAAAAAAAAAAAAAACTGATTTAGTGCACTATTTATATAAAAAGGAAAGAATTAAAAATCTAAAATAGGAAATGTCTCAACTTTTTCCCATTTATGTTTTTAGATTTTCTCTGCAGGATTAGTCACATGTGTAAAATTTCACATTAACACACATAGTGCTAAGTGGTGACCAATCAGGAAGTTGATTCGTGAAAACTTTCACGTTGTTGCCACTTTAACGATTTCCAGTTCTGGGAGGCACACTGGGATTTGGAATATCCTGATTTATCCATAAAGTAGGATAGAAATGTATTATCATGCTTTTCCTGTGAAAAAAATAATTGTTCTGAGCTACAGATTTCCTCTCAGGACCCCACAGGCCACTTCTGCTTTACTAACCATGTGGTGCCACTCAAGAAGGAGAAAATTCAGTGCTATTTAACTGCAGTGTTTAACCAGTGAGATATGGTATACAAATACACTCAAATTTTTTTATGTTACAATTTATCTGCAGCATATTTTAATATGCAATTACTGTTTATTTGCAGAATTCTGCAAATAAAGAGTAACTGCATATTAAAATAAGTATGATATCATATACAAATCTGAAATATAAATCTAATTATCAATATTCCCTGTTTGGAATACATTGTAGTGCCTTTTGATGAATATTAGAAGCAGAAATCCACCCTTATTCTACTTTTTCCTTTAGATATTTCTCCAGTCTTTGCAGCGTAAAAATACGGGACAGCTGATCGAGTGTGTGTTTATTAACTGTGAGCCGCATCAGGGTGGGACTCTTGCCTGGACACCCAACTTAGCAACTGTTTTTTGTTTTGCTTTAATCCGTATGTCATCTCACTCATTTTTCCATCAGTCCTGACATGCCCGGCCAACTCCCAGCTCCCGGGTGTGTTTGAGGATTCCTGGAAGGGACAGTTTGGGGCCACTTGTTAACCTGATTTATTAGTATTATGTTAATTGACAGGTGGTTTTGTGGTTAGCACTGTTGAAGACCCTGGACTTAATTCACATCCAATGGTCTTATGTATATGTTCTCCACGTATGATTCTGATTCTAATTCTCAGCAAATCTGCTTGAGATTCTGCCAGGATTTCCGGGTGCCTCCCATAGTCCAAAAACAGATCAGGTGGACTGGAGATGCCAAATTGCTTCAAAAGCAGTTTTAGGGACTGGGGTGACACCTATGGGTGCTAGGATAGCCTTTAGGAACCCTTAAAGAACACTCAACCCCCAGGATAGACAGTTCCAAAAGGGATGGATGGTTAACTGATTGCTGCTAGCTTTTATTTAGTGATGCTAATGCTAACATAACACAATTATAGTAGCTATGTTTAGAGTAGCCTGTTGAGGTCATGTAGTGGTAATTTCACACAAACGTAATCTGACATTAGATCACCCTCCACATACCTTCCTGACAGTCAATGCCTTACATCTGGCCTGCAAAAAAATAAATAAGACCTTCACTGGCTTCACTGGTCTGAGAGGGTCCTGGTGGTTCTCTCTGTGTGATCTGTGAGGGTTCTGCTGATTTCTCTCTGTGTGATCTGAGAGGGTTCTGCTGGGTCCTCTCTGTGTGATCTGAGAGGGTTCTGGTGGTTCTCTCTGTGTGATCTGAGAGGGTTCTGCTGGTTCCTCTCTGTGTGATCTGAGAGGGTTCTGCTGGTTCCTCTCTGTGTGATCTGTGAGGGTTCTGCTGGTTCCTCTCTGTGTGATCTGAGAAGGTTCTGCTGGGTCCTCTCTGTGTGATCTGAGAGGGTTCTGCTGGTTCCTCTCTGTGTGATCTGAGAGGGTTCTGGTGTTTCCTCACTGGTAGAATCTTAATTTTCTAGCGGCTCTTAACATAAATCTAATGTGAGGGACATTTTCCTTGGAGACTACGAAGCACCCACTAATAACTCTCTGGATAAAAAGCATCTGACAAACACCATAGCTGTAAAGGAGATTGTTTACTTGGCTCCGTATTTGGCAAATGTCCCACAAGAAGCCTGGAAATGTAGAGTTTTACCTCTGCCCATATCTTGAATACTGTAAATACTGCAAGATGTCCCATTGGAGAGTTGGCCATTCAGGACCAGGACACCTGAGCAGCAGAATTCCCAGCAGGGTACGGTTTTACCCTCAGAGAGCCTGTTAGAACAGAGCCGAGTCCTCTTTGTTTTCCATAACGGTGAGCAAGCCGCTGAATCATGTCTTTCTTCAGCAGTTGGGTCGGGACTGCAGGTGCAGGTGTGACTGGCACTTGGCACTGCCAAAACACTTCTCGCCCAGAGGCTCCAGACTGGGTTCTTAATAACGAATCACTCAGCTGTGTCAGCAAACCTAAGCCTACTGGTTGTGCTGGATGTTTCGGCGATTTGGAGCTGAGAAGCCAAGGAGCTGACTTGTTTGGAGACTTGTGGCATGCTATGAAATACGATGCATTGAAACAGTATTTACTGGCAATGACAAATTACTGGAAATGTGGGTTTTGCGTATGTTACCTGCCAAATAAAACAACAGCCGAAGACAGGGAGGGGCAGATGAACCTACAGTCCTCTGCTAGTGTGATAATCTTCTTATGGACGATTACACAGGAGTGGTAGTGTTCTGAAATGTAAAAAAAATTTAAATCAGTGCTCAAGATTGTGTGTGTGTGTGTGTGTATGTTGTGGGAAACGAAACGATCAAGAGACTTTTTTTCCATTTTGCTATTTTGTGGGACTATTTTTGACCTGTCAAGAGTCCTAGACAAAGGATATCTGGTCATTTTTCTAAATAAAACATAATTTACACTCTGATAGTAAAGAACACAGAAATACTGTAAGCTTTTGGATTTTGTTCTGTGCAGCCCACGGACCGGTGCCACATGACCCAAAGCCTGGTACCAAGCCGGCAGGCCAGCGGTTGGGGACCAGTTCTCTAGACGCATTTAAATACCTAAACACAACATTTTCACCCTAATTTAAACATGCAAGAGCCAGTTCAACATTCAAATTGTACGTTTTTGTCTGGTTCATTATGTGGTTCCAAATTGGTTTCTAAAATTGTATGTTCTACTGTTGTCACAAGTCAAGGCCCTATTTTGGCACCATATAGAATCTTTATTGGTGCTACCTAGAACCATGTACACCAGTTTACCCACTGTGGAGAAGAACCATTTAAACCAATTTAACATGCAAGTAGCCAATTAAACATTTAAACATATATGGTGAAAACACATGATTTGATTTGCAACAATAGTGGAAACTTCAAGAGGAATCTGTAACAATTTAAATAACATTTTAAAACACATATTAAACAGTTTCTGCTGCAAGAATCATTTTTGCAAAGACATTTAAGCATTTAAATGGTTCCATATATTTCTGCTTCCAAATATTTGGTTATAGATAGCAACAAAATGGTCAACATTACCATTTTGGTGTTATTTGGAACCATTTATAACAACATTTCTAATCACGATAGAACAATTTTGCATGCTGAAATATTTTTATTTGTGCATAACTGCAGCCTTTACTACAGAACCCTAGAAGAAGCTCTTTTGAAAAAGTAGTTTCAAAGTACACCCCAGTGTCTACGAGTAGAATGAACTGATTTTTTTTTTTTTTTAGATTCAATCCTTCCTTTTTTTATATATATATATAAAATGTTAAAGTTCCAAGGTGAAAGGAGCAAGTAGCTGTTCAGAACCAAATGGACAACAATACAGAATGAAATGAAACCCAAAAGAAGGAAATAGAAGCAAAATGTGAAAGATTAATGTGGAACTGAAGAAACCATGGAAAACTTTCCTCACAAACATCCGTGAGTTAAAAGGATTGTCTATAGAACAAACTTGCAGAAGTATGTCTAGTTTCATCTTGCTTGGGTACGTGCAAAAGAGTGCCAACTAATCTGTCAGGGAATATAGTGCTTTACTTTCATTTAAGATAGAGTTAGGTAGAGTCATATTTTTGAAAAGTCTGATGTTTGTACAGAATCTGGGTCTCTTATATTGAACCCAAGGGCAGCCAGATAGCAGGAGAGAATAAAAGAAGCGCAGAATATCACCATTGAGATGACTAACAGGATATTAAGGAACTTTTCCACAGGCATTCAGGAATCAGCCTGTACCTAAACTGCACTGCAGTGGTACTGAACTTGCAGCATATTTTAATATTCCAGTGTATCTAGTCCGTTTCCGGAGTTTCTGACTCAATTTTCTCCATAGTTTATGGCCGCTCGTCCCAAAACTGCGTTCAACTGAGTTTTTCAGTTTTTATTTTATTATTTCTAGTCCTGTTTGAGTGTTGAAGGTTGTCTCTGCGTTCTTTATCCAAGCGATGAGAACCGAACCCAGAGAACTTGTTAGTGACGTCCTGGATCTCCTTTAAGGAGAAAGATACATTTGTTAAAATCACAGAAAACACTGAAATGTATCTTCAGCCCAAACCGACAGTCGAGCTTATACCTTGTCAGCTTTATGGCTGTTAGTTTGTGTCTGTAATTTTTGTGCAGTCAGTAAGAAAGCAGGGGATGAAATATTTATTTGAGTTATGGCACGGTTCCTCGCACTAGTGGAAAAGCACCAAAGGTTTCTTGTCGTCCAGACGGATCCACTGACGAGCAGTAGAGCCTCTAGTCATCAAAAGTAGGATCAGCCTGTAATTAGTGGCAGCAGCTTCTGTTGGAACCCCCACTGGACCAAAGCTCTGGGTTGAGTGGTTAGTCTTGCGCAACTCCAAGCTTTAGGCCTTTTTTCTCACTTTTATGACCTGCTGGTGGTTTAGCAAAGACCTGTTTTCTGCACCACACGTGTTAATAATAGTGGTTTCACGACAAAAGGCCTCCCAGTCAGCAACATCATGTTCCGACAGGTACGTTTTGCAGGGTCACTGTTTTGGCTTGCAGGAAAGTTGAAGAACAGGTCACCCTGACAACCCCTCAGGTGAACGTCACATTCAGACATCGAAATGAGTCATTACCCAATTAGTTCATGGTTGGAGGGAGCAGGAAGGACAACACCCTCAGGGACGGTGGCCACCGAGGCCCGTGATCTACACTCTTCTCAGTTTTGTTTATTAGTGTCCACTTAGGAAATCTGTGTGGTTTTCTTTGCTCATTTTTATATCATCACTTCCCAACCACTTTTTAGCCTGAACTGGCTAATATATGCAAATGGACTCTGTCCTGATTGGATGCCCCGTCTCCCATCTCCTATTCAGCCTGGGGGTTTTAAGAAACTGACATATGCAAATGGTCTCAGTTCTGATTAGGTGCCCTGTATTGTGCCTCACTCAGAAGATGCTAACATATTGCTGTTGCCAGAAAAAACTATTCCACTTTCACGTTTGATCAGTTTTTATTTCAGGTTTATGATATTGTCTGTTAGATTTTATTCCCAAACTTTAGACCAACTGGACTCCAACACATTGCAGCCACTCTAATGGACCAAAGGTTTCTTTCAGTTAATAATATATTTCGCTGGAGTTTAAAATCTGGATGTTTATCCGTGTTATCGCTGCAATTCACCTGATGTTTGTTGTTTGACTAGTGCTTGATCTGAAAACTTTGACAGGAGTGAAACAGTATTTATCACCAAAAAAGCACAATATAAAGAAATAATGGGTGACTCAAGACATTTGCATGTATGTATATTATGCAAGATCATGTATATATTTCCATTACTTTGACCATATAATATAGACAAAAGTAATGGGTTGTCTGACCCACATGAAAACCTGCCGAGACCTACATGGACAAAAGTAATAGGACGCCTGAGCATTAAACCAACAGGGGCATTAATGACTCAGGTTTCCCTTTGCAGCTGCTACAATTGTTCCACACTCCATGCTCTGGAACTTGTTTTTCTATAACAAAATAGAAAGAACGTGAATGCCCTGCAGTTGCAAATAGCTTTGGTATTATATTATTTTTGCATTCATATATGAACTGTAGCTGTGTAACTGTCTTAATGAGAACATGGCTGTTAAAAAGCCAATAAATTGTTTAAAGCATTTGCAAACCAAATGTTATTGCACTTTTGCACAAAAAGCTGTATATAAAAATAAAAATGCATATCACACTACTTTAAAATTAATTATTTAATTTAGCTTACAACAATGCAATGCACATCAGAAAGCCATGCGATTAATCACGATAACATTGCGCAAAAAGGTAGTCCCACGGGTGGGAAATTTGCATTGTTGCAACCAGAAAGTGAACAGAAGCTGTAAAACAAGAAATCATATTTAATAATATGGAATTAAACACAAAAAATATATATAAAATTAGGGAAAATAAACAAAAAGCTCAACAACGAGCAGAAGCTACTCTCTCGCTGTATATATTATATTCATATTCATATTTTATTCAAATTATATATAATTTTGGGTTGAATTTTTTAAGGGAACACATAGAATATAAATGTATTCCACATGCAAAACCATACATTTTTACACATGTTTGAATCCTGATCTTTCATTTTGCAGTCTGATATTTTCCAGTCCTCTCCCGGTTCAGTGCCCTTGGGTTCGGCCTGTTGTCCTCCACACAGGAGCTCTGACAAACTCTCCCTGGATCTAAGGCGTCCTCTCACAGAAAAGGTGAGCTTTGTGTTTTACAGGACTGTCATCCTGCCGAGGTGAAGCTGCCCTTCCCGTCTAGCATATGGTGACATTAAAACCCCTGCAAAACGCACCACAAGCCTCCCAGTCCCTCTGCAGTTGATAGGAATGCGGATTACTTTGTCCCTTACTTTCCATCTGAAATAAACTATATAATATTATTGCAGTTCAGTTCATTTATTAACCTGCATCATTTGTTTCACTCCCTTTAATTTTCCTTTTAAGACCATCAGTGAACATGCGGGTCTCTTAATCATCATGGCGACATCAGCCTCTGCAATACGGATATATCACAGGAGGCTGCAATATGCAAATGAGCCTCTAACCAATCACCATGTTTTTGACAGAGAGACCAATCACGGCGCCTGGTGAGTTAATGAGTTTTCTTGTTATCCAGCAAACGTCTAATTAGTTTAATCTTTAACCATTGAAGAACCTGGTTAATCAAGGTC
>JBBKCR010043892.1:0-11075 GCA_037577295.1 Ladigesia roloffi
GTCTTGACTCGGACTCGACTGCATTTGAAAACCAATGGTCTCGGTCTCGACTTGGTCTCGACCCTTCAAAGACTCGGCATAGGCGGTCTCGTCCCCATCACTAATGTCTACTTCTATGTTGATGAGTATTAAAACCAGTATGTTTAGTACAGACTTAAGGGTGCAATTAATCATGAGTTAACTATGGCAAACATGAGATTACTGACAACCTTACTAATTTTGTAACATAAATATTAATTCAAATACTGCTGGGCAATAAAATGAACTCGATTTATTATCGATAAAAAATGAGGACGATCACGATGATATGTGCAGGCTATAAAACTCGATCAAACTAGAGCATGTGCTGATACAGACAACACAAGGGCCAATCGAGTAGCACGTTAGGTTTGCAGAACAGCCAATCATTGACGACCTTACAATTTTGCCCCTCCTCTCCTTAAGAGGCAATGTTGTAAACATTAGCAACGTGGACTTGTTTTAGAAAAAAACATTTGGCAACACTGGTGATTGAAGCGGAGTAGGAGATTGTATTAAATGCACAGGAGGAGATAATACCGAAAACAGTCCTCAGAGGTATAGAAGTGGTTTGGTTATCTTCAAATGAACAAAAATGAAACAAAAAGATAAAACCAGTTTATAAAATTAGTCGCTCGACAGGTCCCAACAAAATCTGGTAAAACAACAAATCTCTTTCACCACCTTCAAAAATACCATTCTGTCGAGCATGCTGATTGCCAAAAAACCTGTGTGTGTGTGTGTGTCTGTGTGTGTGTGTGCGTGTGTCTGTGTGTGTGCTTGTGTGTGTGTGTGTGTGTGTGCGTGCGCGCGTATGTGTGTAGGTCTGGGGTTCATTATAGCAGGAGGAGTCGGTAAACAACATGTTCCGGACGATAACAGCATCTATGTGACGAAAAAATCAAAAAGGCATTGGGACATTGCAAGTGCAGTCTTCTGTGGGCAGTGAAAACAGTTCTTTTGGAAGGGTGGATAGCCCACATAACTGCCTTTCCTAAAGTGAGCCCCCTAGCTAAGCGGTATCTTGGTATTCCTGTCACCAGTTTGTGTTAAGAAAGGGTTTTAAGTACAGGGAGCAACACTGTTACTGATATATGCTGCAGTCAGTTCTGTCCTCCTTTATTTTGTGTTTGCCCTTTGACATATGCGTAATATTGTACTTTTGTGCACATTGGTACATTATTATATGTTTTTTTAATTTGAGCTTTGGTATTTGTTTCTTTGGTATAAGCAGGACAATACAGTAACACTCTAGACGCTCCAAAAGGAAAATTCTGGACTGCCGCTGCGTCAAAGGGCAGCAGCCAAATAGCAGCAAGGAGAACTAAATAGCATTCTCGGATTGGCTACTTTTATTTGAGTAGAGTGGTATATCTCCATCCCAAGGTGGCTGAATTTACATTTGTTACAAAATTGGTACATTACATTTTTCTTAATATTGTAGCTCTTTAATGTATGAAAATGTATATATTGCCATGAATAAGGCTGTGACATTCGGGCCAATTCCACCACGCCCCCTCGTCCTGGTGCTGGTTTTGTTTGGGTGTAGCGTTGATCAACCCAGCATGAGGATGAGGGGGCGTGGCAGATGAGGCCTAGGCAACTTTTCTGTGTTAGTGTGGGGGATTCAGCAAACAAATAGTTCAGTTCTCAGAAAAAAATATTGGACCCGAAACCGTGAATGCTGATCGACGTTAAACAGGTAGTCCAAATGCCTTTTTTCCTCTCTTGTTCTCTCTTCTGGTCTGGCATTTTATTTTATGAGTGGTCCTTTCAAAAGGGATTTTGTCCCATCAATCAGGAGCAAAGAAAATGTGAAAATAACATTTTCACATTAATTAATATGCATTGATGTCTGTTGTCTAATGTAGGACGCTTGATGATTCTTTTTGGGAAACGCTGGGTTCTCACATGTTATTATTCCATTTTTACAAACCCCCGAATAGCCTGACTGTGGAGAGTAACATCATGAACAGCAAATATAACGAATTAACTATCTAAATAAATAAATCAATCAATCAGTCAGTGAAACAAATTAAACATATGGCTTTTGATATTTCAGTTGTGAAGAATATGACCAGTGTGTGGCTGCCCTGCTGTCAGTTATTAACACTGTTCCTGGTCTGAAAGAAGTCCGCCTGACATCGAGATTCCTGACAGTTGATGGTGCTGTCAGTATTATGCGGCTTATGCAGACCTGCCCCTGCCTGTAGAAGGTTACGTAAGTATCCAAATTCTCTGTTGTCTTTTTGGTATTCATTTATTTAAATTCCTTTCAGTATAGATGTATATACTAAGACTGGTGAGAAAAACTTTATTCTTACTAAGTGCTGATTGTGCAGACTGTTTTGACTGGTTTGTTGTCTTCTCTAATTTAGTGATACAGTGCTGAGTTGGCCAAAGTCAGATTCTACCAGCTGCAGGTAGGACATAATTTAATTATGCATTCAGATGTGATTTAAATATTTGTGTAGATCCACTGCTTTAATATTTAAAGTTTGAGACCAAAGATAGACTTAACCAATAAGAATTTAAATGTAAATGCTGAAAAGTCACCGGTGACAGAAAAAATGTTATCTTCTCGCCAAAAATAGCCAGGTGTTCACAGACAGTGTACCAAATAGACCCGACAGGATCATGGTGTTATCAGCTTACATTAAAGAAAATAACACACACAACATGACTGAATAAGCAGCAGTATTTTTAACAATTAGGCCATAAATAAGAAAGTGACTTTGTGAACCTTTATTAATCTGTAACAGGGCATTAGACATGCCTTTAAGCTAGGTGATACATTATGTTGTTTTCTTCTGCATCTCCTGATGCTGTTGTACAGTTGCCCCTTCAGCGAAAGTGACTCTAAAAAAGATTTCTTATTCTCTATTCTCCAAAACTCAAGCAGGTGACAGCAAAACAAAAAATAGGATTTGCTTCAATGTCTGAATTAATATTTACGATTTTCATTTACACTTTTAAAAAACTATTTCAGTATCTTCACAGTTACAGCTAACAGCTGAGTTGTTGGTTTAGATTACACCTCTCAAATTCGCATAGAATTTTGATATTCCTCACTGACACTAAAACGGCTAAGGCAAAAGTAAAATGTTAAACTTCACTGCCTTACAAAGTAAAATTATTTTTTATAAGTGTGGAAAGCAGTCTGGTATGGCACAACTGATTTTTTTTCTGCAACCATCTTCCTATAAAGTTCACATTATAAATTTTCATATCTTTTATGTTCAAATTTTTTAAATGATAACACCAGCGATGGAGATACGTATAGCAGCAGTGATGGCGACTGGAATGACAGCAATGATGATGACAGTGATGCTGACAGTGATGTGTATGATCATGAGGACTTTCAGTGGAACAGGTTGGTACTCAAAGGAACAAAGATATATGCTTGATTTGAGAACTGTTTGAGAATTTCAGTAATTTCAGTAAAATGATCAATTATTTGATACTGACACATGCAGGTGAAAGACTAGTGGTGCAACGGATCGCTGTAGGTCTTGGAAAAAAAAGTTTCAATGTATGGTGCTTGTGTGTCAATGTGTCAAGCGATAGCATTAAATATATTGATGGGAAAGGGTGGTGGATAAATGGTGGACAAAACCACCACAGTGGACCTCGAGGGCAATGGAAAGCTGCGTGACTGAAACCGCTCATTACATCCCAATGAACTGGGAGATACGAAGCCCTGTACTGCAGACACGCCCCCTTTGTGAGAGTCTCCCCAGAAAATGTAGACATCCTCGTCTATTTGGGAAAAAAATTTGAGTTATAAGCGCCCGTCTGCTTTGCTTTCTTTCTTCTTTGTTGATGATGTGGATATAATGTCATGTGTTTTTTATTTAATTCTCCATTTTCAAAGTAAGAAGCATTGATACCTTAAATTGCATTTTAAGTTGTTTTTGATTGTGTCCACATCAAAGTAAATAATTATCATTCCCTATATTGCAGTTTTCCAGTAAGAAGTTTTTAATGGGCAAAAATACTTAATAAATAAATGGAGAGTTAAATTTGACTTGTCTTCTTTTCTTTTTTTGCTGATCCGAAAATTGATCCGATTTGTGACTTAAAACAGTGATCCGATTCGAACCGTATGCATCAGCTAAATGCCGTAAATGTAAATGTAAATGTAAATCCGTTACACCACTACGACAGACGCTTGAATATTAATAATTATAAAGAATCAAACAAATTTGGAAAAATAATTTTTGCTGGCTATCAATAAAGTTTTGAGCAATTCTTAGCTGAGGCCAAAGAATAATAGCGACTGTTTGTTTTATATTAGCTTTACTTAAAAGCACGCTAATAAATGGGATGTGTACAAGGATTTGTATATTACCTATCTTTTACTACTTAGATTTTTTAATGCTGCAATCATGATCAAATGACACTAACCAATTTTTTTGTTTGTTTTTGATAGTTCTTTTGAAGAAGAGATAGAAAACTACGAACTGGATCTTTGTTCGGAACAAAACGTGGAGAGAAATTCCAGGAATGAATTAAAGTAAGGATGTTCTCCTTGTTGCATATTGATTTACATTTCCATGCAAAACAAAAACAAAAGTAGGATGGGGGTATATGTGAACATAGGTTTACTTTTTTGGACATTTTGTGCTCCATTGCAGGTTGTCTTTGAGATGCAACTCATCCAAGCCCAATACAAAGGCAGCGCTTTCATACATTTCACTCATCCTCACTAATTTCACTGAAGAAAGGGACATTGACTGGAGAAGTTTCTTTCAGTCATACTACAAATCAAAAGGATTCACTCAGAGGTAAAGACACACTTCTAGATTTATTACATGTATGATGTGATGGTGATATCAAGAAGGGGTTAACTCACACTGGGTGGAAATCCAAACAAACCCAGAAACACACACAGGCCAGTTTGGGGGCAAGACTGAGGATTTATTTAACTATATTGCAGTTCAAAATTCAAACACAGGCAAAATATAGCCTAATACAGCTTTATCTATTCTTCACCTAGTCTCCTTAGTCCTCACCAGTCATTATCCCCAGTGGTACGAAACAAATATTTCCATTATTCCTTGTTCACACTGTGTGCTGTGATGTGTTCACTTTACACTTTATTCATAGTTTACCCTTGTTTGGGGCAGGATTCCTACATGCAGTTTCTTGGACTTGGGTGGTTGCTCCACCTCCCCACAACCACATGTTTAGCCTAGTGGTTAGGGAGTTGCCCCTGCAATCCGAAGGTTGTGGGTTTGAATCCCAGGATTGCTAGTGCCACTTCTGCAGTACAAAGCAAGGGACCGTCCCCACACTGTTCCCCAAGCTGTGCACTGCGTCTGTTAAATGCAAAGAAAGTATAACAGGCTGTTTTTGCTGGTGTGTGTTCATATTTGATAAATTGACACTTTACTTACAGGGCTGTCCCAGGTTAAATAATCTTGTATCTTTTATTGAGGTTCCAAAATGATAATCTGTTACACTGTGAGACATGTTCAAATATGGCCATCATCACATTCTTTCAACCAAAATTAGCTTGTGACTACTGTCTTGATCCGCATCTAACCAACCAATAGGAATGCAGAAATAGGAATTTTTTTAGCACTATAGCAGTACAGAGGGTGGAAATTGAATGCACCAAATTCACTCATTCATGCCTGTGTTTTTCTGCTTAACGCTTTTATTAAGATATGTGCTGATGCAGAAATGAAATTATGCAATTATTGAATTTACTGATGAGTACTCAGCAATTGTAATTATGGTTGATTTCTCCCTATAGATTCCCAGATTCTGATGATTCTGAAGTTGTGGACAAAATTATGTCTTTCCTGCATGCCGTGCCTGGTTTGGAGATGGTGAAATTGGGTGTCCACAGTTTAACTGAGACCTGGGCCTCCAGAATCTTTTGTCTCGTCAATGCGAATAGCAGTATTCATCATATCCAGTAAGAAATATCCCTGTTTTTTTCTCAACAAAAGCACAAATTTGGGTTTTGAAACATTCATTACAACACTCTTTCATTCTGCCATACAATAGTCTATTGCTAGTGCTTCTGAAGCTATAAATGGTTTAGATATAATAGGCAATATCATTTCACAAAAACATTCTGGGAATCCAGTGTTTACTTTTTGATTGCATGATTTGGGGGTTTTGTCTTTCTTTTTGTAGGTGTATTATGTATCCCTTCAGTTTGCAGCTGGAAGAAGATGATTCAGAAAGTGCGTGCTCATTTTTGACAATTAGAAGAAACCTCACAGACTCTACGTAAGCCTTTTACGTCAGTCTTAACTACTTGTGTTTGATGCTACCTGTTAAGTTTCACATGGTTTTGAATATGCCCATTGTACTACTACAGTAAAATACCCTCACTTATTGCACAGGGGTTACAATCCACTTTTTGTAATAGTGTAAACCCAAATATGCCCCTAAAAATGTTCCAAAAACACCTTAATTCATTTTAAACTTAATACATTACCCTTGAAATCAAAAGGTAAATACAATAATAAATTCATTTTATTTACAGTAATATCATTCAGATTGGCATTTCACCATTACAAAACAAGCTTTCTTTGTGTTCACTGGACAGTAAAAAAAATAGTGTAGTTATGATTTATATGAAAATTTTGCTGAATACAGATTGATATTCATTTTCATAATTTAGCACCAAAAAAAGTTGTGACGACCAGGATTAATTTGGCAAAAAATTGGAAGATATCTTCAGGTTCCATGTTTGTGTTTGGTTTTCAGCAAACAATTCTCCATAAAAAATCAATTTACTATAATCACAATATAAGCCTATATTACTTTTATGCTGTTACTGTTGCCACCTGCAATCAGAAGCAAGTCATCAGTCAGAAATATTGTACAATTTGCTTAGACAGCAGTTGCCATTGTAACTATACCACTGGGATGATATGGCTGTTGAAAATAACTCTTTGAAAATTAAAGCAATACGTCTCGGACCTAAGCACATTTTTTTAATAATTACTATTCCAGTAATCATGTGTAAAAATTAAGCAATATGCATCTCTCCTCTGATAAATGACATTCTTCATACACAATTTTGATGTTTTTTTCCCCCCTGTGTTAAGGGCCACTATTAAAATCCACAAAGTAGACAGCACAAGCGCCATGCCATCACACATTTCCCTCACAGTGCCGCATTCAGAGATTCCCAACATCGATGGACCAGGGCTCCTTTCCAGAATGCGATGTCTCAAATTTTTAAATAACAAGTAAGAAAAATACTTATGAAGTGTGACCACAAGATCAGAGTAACATTTAACCCCACTTTCTTTCTTTCTTTTTTTATTTATTAAAATGTATCAATCTGTTGATCAATCAGCCAGCTTTACCTAACACAGTTTTTTTATTGCTAAATTTTTTTTTCATTACTTTAGGTCCTATGAGTATGCAGAGCAAATAAATGCACTGTTATCTTGCATCCAAGCTGTTCCTGGTCTTCAGAAACTAAATCTGGGAATTGGACACTTGACTGAGAGCTGGGCTACCAGGATCCTGACCTTCGAGAAATGCCCCAGTCTAAACAAAATCTGGTTAGGAAAAATGGAATTTGTGTTCTTTGAGTCTTGCTTGATTGTAGTAAATGTAATAGATCCTTAAATTACCTCTTCATATCATAATTTTTTTTTATATTTTTGATTACTGAGACCTATTTTGTAGGCTTTATAATATAAAATATATCTACTGAAATAAGTATATACACCAATAATACCTGTTCACTATTAACACCTGTTTAGTCTAAATTACATAAGTTTTAGCTGGTTTTATTTAGCTAGAAATACTACTTTTTCTAAAAACAAATACAATACACACAACGTGTTTGAGGACAATAGATCAGATGTGGTAGTTCAGATGGAGAGTTTTCTGGCAAGTGTGTGAAAGCACCAGCAGCAAGTACATTGTCTCTCCCTGTTGTGTGGAGGACAAAAGCTTGACAGAAAGACAGACATTAATTTATTCATTCATTTATTTTGCATGTCCCTGAGCTATTGAGGGGTTACTTTCAGCCAGGCCCCCCTGCTTGGCCCCTCCCCAGGTTGGAGCCCAACCAGTTAAACTGCTTGCCATGTGAAGTATATTTTTGATTTTGGGTAGTAACAAAAGTGTGTAAACACAAATTATAGTGCATTTTCATTTCTTCTTAATCCATGGTCCTGGAGAACAACTACACTGTATAGTTTTGTTCTTCTCCTTCTTTAATTCGCTTAGGACTCACCTAAGCCACAAGAGCTTTGTGGGCACCAGGAACAAGGTGAAGGAACCGAGACAAAATATATTGCAAACTGAAATGATATTTGCCTTGTGTTTCAGTGTAACTACATTGAAGGGACACATGCTGTTTGAAGACTCAATCTTAAAAATGAAGGATTCCTGGAAGCGGTGTGACTGTGTTCTTGTTATGAAAGGGTTTGTATCTTCTTTACTGCCATCTTATAGATGGAGCATCTTTAAATTCTTTAAATGTGGTGAAATATATGTAGAGATGTTGATGATACTGACAGAGGATTAAGTGATCTTGAATGGATTTTAATGATCTGTTTTCTGTTCATTAATAAAGACAAAGGTGCAGCAAGTCACCAACTACATGCACTGAAGAAAACTGGATACAGAACAATCAGCAAAAGTGCAACAAATTAGTTAAACTGTATTCCCTTGGAGGATCTCTTTCTGAGGTGGATGGGTGTTGCAAGACATACAGTGAGAGTGAAGGGGAATATTATAATTACGGATTTGAGTTAAATGATGATGAAGATGCCATGCATTGGGTTTTCAACCAAAATAGATAGACTTTAGTTGAACTGGCTTCCCAGTTAAATTGATGGCTGTCAAGGTATATTTGAAAATGTATTAATCCTTTGTGGACACAGTATTGTTTCAGAAAAATGACTGGCCTTAATTGATGAGGGAAAGGAATGGCCTCTGTTTTTAGCTGCTGTACTAATTCCTTCAATGCAGGACTGGAGCACTCAAGCCTGAACTGTATCACTCAAGGCTGAAAATGTTTTCTATTACTTCTAGTTTTAACTTGTCGGTCTCACTATATATTTTAATTGATCTTCAATTAACTTTAAATAAGAGGTTCTTCAAGTAACATTTCTCTGTATTGTTCAACCCTGCTAAATGGCAAATAAAAAACAAACCAAAAATATTACATTGACAAAACAAGAGTGCCTGAAATGGTCGACAGAATTCCCTGTTGTCCCTTAACCAAACAAAAGCAGCAATGGTCAACAAACTTGTTGAAGAATTTTGACTGGCTGCCTAGTAACCAGTAATATTCCTTCCATAACTTGTCTACACACTCTAAGCACAAGGAATCCAAGCCTATCATTTTCAGACATAGATGCAGTCCTGGCAAATCAGTGAAACCGTGAAGAGTGAAGGGCGGCCTCCATTGATTCTGAATTGATGGCGATCTGTTCTTTTGATGAGATAACAGTAAAAATGGTCATCTTACATGAGAAAGACACTGTGGGTCCATCATCACACACTTAGAGTGTTTTTTGTTTGTTTGTTTTTTGTTTTGGGCTTAATGCCTTCTTATTTGGACATTACCTCTCATATTGGAAAATATGTTCCTATGCTGGAACTTGTCCGTAAACACTTGCTACTGAATTTAAGATTCATTTTTAACATATTCTATCCATTGTAATTCAAATTTACAGTTAAAGACCTCACACAATGACAAATGAGTGTGGTTTACACAAAACTTAGAGGTCACCAGAAAACAAGACATGCAGGATTTTGCATGAGGAATTCTGACATATACATTTAAGTATATGAGGTGATCTGTATTGTATTAGGAATATGTTTTATTTCATGTTGATTATGTGGATTTATGTAGCCTCTTTTTCCTGGGAATTTTGTTTTATAATTTTAATGAATGCAATCAAACAGTTTTTCTGTATATGTTTGTGACTTTATCTTTTATCCAATTCAGCACTGTGTTAAATAAGTATTGTAAATAATAGTACATTGCCTTAATTGCTTTGAACTCCGACAAAAAACAATGACTGTAATGATTCACTCCTTGCTGACTCTGACTCTTTCCCTTAGAACTGTTTATCTCTTTCACATTCATTTGCACTCTAATAATGCATATGAAAATCCATTGAGTTACGTAGAAAGAGTTTAATACACAACTGGATAGTTATTGTTTCATGTTTTTCCCTTCATATTTAATAATGTGGTGTTCCACACTGTTTACTTGATATTCTGCGGCTGTCACTTTGTAATGGTTCCAGGAAGATTATATTTTCAATTACATTTACACTGCTCCGCATTCTTAAGATACATGGTTTCCCATGTATGAAATCATTTGCATAGAAATATCTTGACAATGGCTAAAGATATGATTTTACTGTTATGTATGCGTACATGGTAACTGGTTGCAATGTTTACAATTCGTAAATCATAAATTACTTGTGTTTTATAAATATACTTGTGCCTGAGCAGTGACTGAGACATCCTCATGTCGTTCACATAAAATTTGTTAAAAAATGATCAATTCTGCAATTTTTTCCTCATTGAAGGCCAGACCTGAAAAATGGACCCTCTTTGACAAAAGGTCTATAAAGAAAAGCTAACATTTAATATTGTATTTTGGCCATGGTATTATTTTACCTCCACAAAGCTACTAAGTAAATGAGTACTGTGGAAAAACTGAAATAAATATGTTTATCTCAGAATGATATTTCTGACTCATATTTAACCACTAGAGGGTGTAAATGCTACTGACGATGCTGAACGTCAGGGAAAGAGGGCCACCTTAAAATGCCCCTTCAAAACCATGAAGCTCAGTATAGTGGTATCAGCTCTATCTGAATAATTTTTACAGATTTATAATTAAAATGAACATTCAACATTCATGTTCTCTTTCACTCACGTGTTTTAGTGGCTAAATAAACTGAGTCAAATATTACCAGCTCTCATTCTTTTTCTGAAAGGCCTCCGATAACAGTCATTGATTATTTTTCACAAAATATTTATTGATTCTTCTTATTGCATGTCCTGCTATTTTGCTTCTAAAGTAAGAGATGATATAAATATTC
>JBBKCR010043922.1:0-11073 GCA_037577295.1 Ladigesia roloffi
CGCTCTCTCTCTCTCTCTCTCTCTCTCTCTCTCTCTCTTTATATCTGCTGCACACTGTAACAGACCCCTCAGCAGCAGAAAGGCGCCCACTACTCAACATTAGGAAAGTCAGATTTTGGAGTTCAAAATGAACCACAGACAGACCAACTGAACTGACAGCTGGTCTTTCTTTATTTCTTTATTGTAACAAATAGTTTGCCGGGACTCATCAGTGTGCCTGGTCGGGAAGGGTATGGATTTGGACGTGCTGAGGGAGGTTCTGGAGTGTGTGGGTGGTCTGAACGGTTCTGCTGTGAACGGGTCGGACGACAGGAACTCCACCTGTGGCCGCGAGACGCTTCTCCCCAGGCCACCAGCCCCTAAAGCCAAAGGTAAGTGACACCACTTTGCATGGGCACTCACAGTCCCGGGATTAGCCCTGCAGCTTTTCTTTGGTGGGGAATTGAGAGTAAATTTGCTGGTGTGTGAAATCCCCCTAGCCCGAATGCTTCAGCTATGCACATCTGGGTGGGCGGTAGTCTCTGAAATATTCATTTACTTTCCCCTAATAAGACTGGAGCAGTCACTGTCTGATTCTGTTGTCTTAGAGACGGTATGGAGCTCATACAGTTTATTTCAAGGCTGTTTTTGTTTATTTTGCTTGTTTGTCATCTTTTGAATGACCTTTTTACACATTAATAAGGAGCCAGAATGAAGGTTTTATGAAGATTTTATATTTCGTACAATGTTTACCCTATTACCAGCATCAGGAACAATTTGGTCAAATATTTGTACAGGACACAATAACAGCTATAGCAACTGCACCACAACTGATTTTAACATCTGCCCTGCACCTGTCTTGCACATAAACAGATGTCCAAAATACAAACCTTGCCTGACATTCAAATATTGAACCGAATATTGAGGTCTAAGAAATATAGAGATGTCTGTGCAAAACCTGAACCTGCAGTCATACGGATGTAGTCCCAGACCAACAGATGTGATAGAGCCATAATCTGCACATCTGGAAGATGCCTCATGTTTATTGGGTAAAACCAGCTTCTGATGTGTGGGAATATTTGAGACACCTAGAGACCTTCAGTTAAATATTTTTATAACAAAAATGAATTTGCTTGTACAAGCGTCTACTCTTAACCTGTTGGAATCTCTGCATTATGAATATGTTTTCAGATCATAGATTATTATAGATCTTTATTACCTTTAGGAGTGCTCTGAGTGAGAGGGTGAGTGCTTGTTACTGTCATAAGCCTTGGTTAACTCTGTGTTAGGCTTTGAGTAGATATTCAGGTTACTCTTTGAATAATTTACATGATCAAATAGACTGGCAGTCAAAATAAATCACTGACCATTTTAAGAATGAAAACATTTTTAATGCAATTGATGGTTCTTTAAAGAAATGTATTTGTAAATGTCATATATTTCCCAAAATATTTAGAGGTGAATTTACCTGCTTTCACATTTTCCAATTGCTCTACAACCTCTATTCAGTTGCCTGTACAGTGCTTTACCCTCAGCCCAGAAAAGCAATGCTAGCAGCTGCGCATCAACCTCTCACAATTTTTAATGCAAGACATCATCTGGAGAGCTACAAAGCCCCCAGCATTGGGCTGTGAAGCAGTGAAACAATGCTCTCTGGATTGATGTTCCATTCAATACCTTAGAGCTGAGTAATGTTTTGTGATCCGGAACCTATCATCCAGCCCCTGACTTCACTAAACCTCTTGTGGCGGAATGCAATCAAATCCTGATGGGAATCTTCATCATCAGTTTTCTAAGAGGTATTTCACCAAAGTAAGGTTAAGAACCAATGTGGATTGTTTGTTCATGAAACAAGGTAGTTAAACAATGTGTTTGCTTCAAGCCTTTCCCAAAGAGTAGAGGATGTAACTGCAGCAAAGGAGTGGACTCACTATTTAATGTGCTTGGTTTCAGGAATAAAGACACAAAGAATATCAAATATGCAAGTGTCTACAAACTAGGTGGTGTATTTGAGTGTGAGGTACCTTTTTAAAATTTAAAGAACCTCCATAATATCAATCCTCTGTACCAATTAAAAGTTTTTTTTCCTAAAACCAAGCATCCAAGCCAATTAGAAACCTATATTAAGGGCTTAATCTGTGTGCTCAGTACAAGAACTTCTCCTCTAAAAATTTCCTCTAAAAGCTTTGTTTGTGCAGGTGAAAATGTCCTTTTTACAGTTACATCTACTCCTTCTTCTCCAGCTCTGTGTGTGGCTTTGTTGCAGCAATCAGCAATTGGCTCCTCGGGTGCAGGCTAAATTTAGAGCATGTAAGGGCAGTGAAGAGCCTAATCAGTCTGTGCTCAATTATACACACATACACATATGAACACACATACAGACACACATGGGGCTGCCCACTCCTCCGGTGGAGTCAGGTTTCCGGCACATTCTTTAACTCCACGGTAATGTTGTTTCCGTTACTGCTGTATGCTGATGTTACAGCTAAAAAATCCACTACCTAAACCTGGAAAATATCATGATTCATGTTGCAAAACAGTGAAAATAAGAAGGAAGATCTTGCAATGACTAAGATATCTCCATCACAGTCATCAGAATCAGCCAGGGAGCGCAAACATTTATTGAAATTGAAGGATTGTTTCCTCTGCCATATAAACAAAAATGTGAAGTGGAGAGAGCATTCTGTTTAATCCACCCTGCAGTGTGTAAATGCATTTATAAAAATGGCCTTAAACTGTCATTAAAAACATGAGACCGATCTAACTTTATATAATTAAGTAAAGGAGAGTACAAAAAAATGGTCCCTAAATATTTGGCATGTCAACAAAATATTAAATGCAGCTGAGACACATTTTTAATCATACATATTTGTGTAGGCATAAACGTATTTACCTTTTTTTTTTTAATTTAACTGCATGGCATGGCAGAATCTGACAGAAAAAGAATCAGCAGGGGGAAAGATGTATGTGAGAATTGGCCCAAGTAGTTGAATTTCTGTGAATCTAAAAGCCAAATTAATTTTGATGATACACCAAATAATGTCACAGGAACAGAAGACATATGTGTACACCTGTACACAAATATTGGCAAAGAATGGGATAGTGATGGAGCTTGTAAAACGCTACTATGCAATATGTTTGCATTGTTGTTGTTCACTGGGTGGTGCTAATTCACAAATGAGTCATAATGAACTATGCATCTCCTCAAGTCTAACTTACCATCAATCCATTTTCTACCCCTTTATCCTGCACTTGCAGTCATTAAATATATCAGTAATACCCTCCATACAAACAGTTGTAACACTCGACTCCCTCATGGCCACTTTTGGCAAACTGAAACCCAAGAAAACGACATTTTTTAATTCCTTGTTATTTACACTGTTGAACCATACAATGTAGGTTAAAATGCTTTCAGTCTAAACTTTTTTTTCTATCAGATTATATAATTGATCAATTTTTCAGCCAAGGGAGCAATTTTCTATAATAATCTTGATTTCCAATATGGGAGTATGATGTCTCACTGCACACCAATAGACCAAATGAATGACAATATTTTGACAAAGGTGTGACCTTAAGGATATCAGGTAATGGTTTTGTGTTTGTGCATGAAAGTAAATTTCAGTGTTGTTGTTAGTCAGTTACATATTTCTGATTTGTTCCATTTTTGGCCCCAGTAGCACTGAGAGTAGAGAAAATGGACGTTTACTAATAAGTGCATTGTGCAAACAAACAGAGAATTTGAAGGATTAAAAAAAACATAGAATAGATAATTGATCATAATGACAAGAACTGATAGTTACACATTTTATGTTGTAAAATATATAAACAATAAAATTATATAACAATAAATAATGATTATATATAAATAAATGGCCATTTTATAATATTGCCCGCTTGGCCAAAAAGGGAGCAATTACATAATCTGTAAGAAAACATTAAAAACTTCATTTCTCAAGTGTGAAAAAAATGAAAGTATTTTAATCTAAACTGTATGACTTTACAATGTAAAAAACAAGGAATTAAAAAATGTTTTGAAGGGTTTCAATTGGTCAAAAGTGTCCACGAGGAATCTGAATGTATGGTAAAAACGAGGAGGGCCCGCACCAGAGTCTGGAACAAAGTGACGAAATGAGCCCATCGCCCTTCACTGCCCAGCATTCTGGACAACAAGCTGGAAGATCTCAGAGCAAGAGGGACTTTCCAATAAGACGTGAGGGACTTCTGTGTTTCACTGCCACATGGCTGACCCCCGTTGTGTCTCGGATCTGCTTGAACATTTCTCTGTGTTCCACATGGACAGAATGGCTGAAGCTAACAGATCTAAAGAAGTCTGTTTCCTCCAGGTTCAAAAATGATTTCTCAACCCACCTCTTGCACACACATGTATGGTATGAAATGCACGATATGCTTGATGCAACTAAAAACAAAGACTCAGACCCAGCACTCACCATGTTGGGAGACCTTAAAGCGAACCTCAGGTAAATAGAGAAGCTAACCCTTTGGACCGCTGTTACATGAACATTATAAATCATCCCCATGATTACAGTAAGGACAACCAATACATGTGAATGAATCTATCAGTGAGGCAGTGAATGCCGGTAGTGCTGCATATAAGACTGAACTAACATTGAACGTCCAAAGCCGCTTCAAATGGGGTATGGCATGCTGTCCTGACTGCGTAGCCAGACACAGCTCCAACTCATCATCAAATTTGCTGATGACACAGTAATGCTGGGCTTCATCTCCAAAAACTATGAGACAGTATACATATGGGAGATAGAGTACCTGGCATCATTGTGTCAGGAGAACACATTAAAGCCCAGTTCAAAACGGCAAGGCGATGTCTCTACAGCCTCAAGTTCCAGTTTCCCCAGTGATCCTAAGAATAGAGAGTTTACTGACTACGAACATCACCTCCTAGTCTGGGAACTGCTCTGTACATTACATTAAGGGACTACTGAGAGTGATCAGGGGTGCTGAACGCTGCACCAGATTAGCTCTACCATCTCTGCAGGACATTTATGCTTGCTCATACATGACGAGAGCAACCAAGCTCATCAAAAACTCATCTCACCAAAGTAAATGCATGTCTGTACACAGATGTTTCAGTCAGATGCTTTAGAAGTTTTATGGCCAGAAAAGAGAGGCTCAAGAGGAGCTTCTATATTCAGGCCATAAGACCAGAGGCGATCCTAGGGTCTGTTGGGGCCCCAAGCAAAAATTCACTGGGGGCCTCCTCTCTAAACAGTTTTAAGTGTGGTTTAAAGTGTCAGCTCTTGTTCGCCATCTAGTGGCTTGGGGGCCCCAAGCAGCTGCCTGCCCTGCCTGCTGACAAGATGCGTCTCTGCATGAGACACCTTAACCAAGACACGCCATCAATTAAATCATGCTACAATAGCTATAATCCCCATATTGTAAAATACAGGCCGTGGACTGCACGGAAAAATTACAGTATTTCCTTTTTATTTACTATCAGAGACTAAATGATGTTTTATTTTAAAAAAATGAACGGATTTCTTATATTAAACCGGATCATGACGAAATAAAGTTTGGGGAACACTGATCTATGTATGTGCCCGGTCGGCAGTAAAGTTGTCAATCGTTGACCGGTCCGCGGTGATAAAAAAGTTAGGGACCGCTGCTGTAGAGCATTTATGAGTAGTTTTACACAGTATGACATTCCTTACACTGCAATGATGACTCAGTAAAATAGTGTGACCAAGATTTTAAGACTGGATATGGATGCATGGCTCATAATTAGTTGTAATAAAAGGTGAATATGAACATTGTACTAAGATAAGCAGAAATTACAGAGAATTTTTTTTTTTGTATGAGGTAATGTAGGTTGAGTCAGATTAGATTTCCTAGTGAGGCATGATAGCTGGAATGTTTCGGTGGTGATTATTTATGGAATATACACTTTAGAGTCTTGACCTTTCATTTCTTGAACTGTGCAGCTGAATTTGGACAGTGCACAAGAGAACTCACCAAAGGATATAAACTAAAGTTGTGGTTCTTGTAAATTGATGGAGTTAAGAGTGAGATCAGTAAAGTTGAAGGAGAAGGATTTTGTGTAAAGACACAAAGTGGAGTGTTCTGAAGACCTTAATGGCTAATCCGGAGGGGTACCAGCCAGCACAATCACCCTCACCAACAGATCTTTTTAAAAAATTAATTCTCAAATGATTGAAATAAGTTGAAATATTTTGCACATATATCACTACATATGTGAAATGGATGGTAAATAGATGGATTGACCATGAAACATTCCATTATTTCAATGTAATAATAACTAGTCTCTCAAAAAAATTGATTCCTTTATAAAATTTACCAGCTACATTTCAACTGAAGAGAAATTTGAAAGGAATTCAGCAACAACAATCAGCTTGAATCACTGAAATTTGTCAAACATGACTTGATCCACTGCAGATTATGGAGCATCCCCTGTGAGACAGGAACAATAGGTGTACTAGAGATGAAAAGATCTCTTTCTACATATTTAATAAATCTAACAAATTTAGCTCATTGTGATCTACATTTTGAGTCATTTATAGAATATCTATAGATGTTTTAAACTCAGTTATTTGCCGTGTTAATATACAGTGCATATTTAGCTAGTATTAACTAACAAATTAACAACAATGCCCAACATCCATATTCCCATCAAAATTATTTAATTAGCCAGGAAATATACATAATTATTAAAACATTGTTTAACTTTCCAGTCAAGTCTTGTGGATGTTCATCTTTTAATGTTCTACAGTGTTGCTAGTTTGGCCTCTTTTGTTGTTGTTGGGGACCAACATTAATCTTTAGTGCACAGTAACAATATGTAGTCAGCTCATGTTAACAAGTCTACAGCGCAACTTTCTGCCATTCAGAATGATCTAGTTAACTAACTGAAAAAATGATTTGAGTTGGATGAAATGTTAAGGCAAGACGCCACCTTTAATAAATGCTTAGCTCCGCTCACACCCACTACAATCACTGAAAAACTAATTTCCTGTAGAATCTCAGAGGAACTTTCAAATATATTTATTTCTTTGTATGGTAAATTGCACACAAATGCAACTCATTCTCAGGGCCCATTCTACAAATGACCCTAACTGCCTGTAGTGTAATTGTCTTGATTATACACACAAATACTGGCCTTCAAAAATACTTTATTAAAATTTCAATGAAGAAAAAAAAACTATTTGGAAAACCACTGACCATCGCAAAAAACTGATGTAAATTGACTTATCTTTATTTTGTTACTAAGTCTAAGTACTTTATTTTGTATTCTTTTCATGTCATCCTATTTTTTGGAGTGTAATTACATTCAAACAGTTGTTATGTAAATGTAACAAAATGTCAAAAAATAACTCCAGGCTTTTCAAATTCTGAAGAAGAAAAGCAGAGGCCTAAAAGCTGAGTGAATCACAAAGACAGCAGACCAAAGTGTACAGCTGTTGGATAGCTTTGGGCCATCACCCTCTGGAGACCCAGGAAAACTTGTGAGGGGCAATCAGAACCTGACCCACGACCAAGCAGGCTCAGGAAAATGGCACAGGAGAAATCAAGGAGTGGAGCAAGCAAACCACAGCGGTCACATATGAGAGTGGAGAACATGTCCACCTAAGAAAATATCAACCATAACCTCAGCAATAGTCTAGGGAGTCCAGTCATGATGAGGTCATCTGCCAAGGGCCATCTAATGTTGAACCTGAGCACTCCACATCTCTAGGCTGGAACCAAGAGAACCCAGAGGTAATTATATCTAAGCAGAATGTTATGGCTTTGCTAAACATAGAAAGATTTAATATGTGGCATAGAAGCCCCCCGACAGCTCTTAATAAGCCGAAGATTGATGAATATTAAACATATGCAGGGTCCAGTTTGAAAGATATTACTTCACTTGCCATGTGACACCACTCTTCAATATGTTTATGATCTCTCTAACAGCATTTATCATCATTCTACACATGGAAAATATGAATGACATAGCATAAAAATAGCATTCGCTGACTGCAATGTGCTGCAGACATTTTTTCGTTTCTTCTCATGCCCATGATGGCATATCATCTGTCTATTTGCCTCTCTTTCGCTGTTTGTAAGTCTCTCTCTCTCTCTCTCTCTCTCTCTCTCTCTCTCTCTCTGTCTCTATCTCTCTCTCTCACTCACTCACACACACACACACACACACACACACACACACACACACACACACACATATATGCGCATAAAAACAAACATTCTAAAGTCTCACAACCACTAAGAAGCCAGATGTACTTAATCATATTACGACAGCACACAGTGTTCCTGAACATCTCGACTTATAGCCCTAATGGCTAAATGTGCTGTTAGCTCGTATTTACACCGTAACGTGCAAGATCCAACTATGCCATTACCACTGTATTACTTCAGCTTTTTCAAAGAATTCGGCTGTAAGCACATTTACTCTGTAATGCTTCTTTTTTTGAGTCACAATCAGTCTAAAGCTCTTGCTGGTAATCGTGTTTGCTACCGCAGTCTAGTTGACAAATTTTTACCAGTATGTGTTGTTTTTTGATGATAGCTGTAATGGATCAAATGCACCATGTAAACATGAAAACATGACAAATGAGTAGTTGTTTGTCTCAGGATTGGAAATAAATTTGAAAAAAATATATATATAAATAACATGACTTAAAAACATAATAGACAGACCCAAAATAAGCTAATCTAAAACTATATGCTACCCTCCAAATGTTTGGAATCACTTTTATATTAATAACTATTGTTTTTATATACAATTATGGCTTTTAACATTTTCAATTGTACAGTATAGACTAAAAGTTAATTTTTGTTTGGATAAATACACGTATGACATGTTTTTCTCAAGCTGTAATCAACTGTAATCACAAAATGTAATTTTCAGTGTTAATTTATTTCATGCTCATTTCCATCTAACTGTATTTTCTAAATTAAACAACTGTAATAAAGGCGTAGCTCCACCCTCCCTCAGTGCCATCATGTTTTGTCGTTCTCTGACTAGTAAATTTATAAGTATATTTAGTTTTTCCCATTCCTAAAGCCATTCTTGAAATTTTTTCCTTGAAATTCTTTTTTTTTTTTCTACTTTCAGATACCTAAATCTCAGCCTTTAAAATACATGCATCTGCATTCCTAACCATATTCTGGAGATTTCAGAAGGATTTCCCAATACACTGCTCATAGTTGGATTTATGGTATTAAACAAAAATCTATCATTGCACAATTTTCACTTTCTTGCACGAACATTAAAACAATTTCATGTCAACAATTTTGTTTTCTAGAAAGTGTCTTTGCAATGAAATACGAATTTCGATTCTAGTATTGTCCAGATGCTGGATTTTAGTTTGTAATATGCAAGTATGTATGGAGGTAGATTAATGTAGCTGTTATTTATATATCTAAATTAAATTGTTTATTTATAAACAGTCCTTATCCTAGGTTGTTTATGTTTGGGCGCAGCGCTTAGCAACGCACCTGAACAGAATGAGCCTCCATTGCTCAGCATCTGAACCCAACTGTCTCCTTTCGTGTAGAGTAGTTGGATTTAAATCTTCATTTAGTTTGATTGTGCCTGTGTCCTCATTGATCTCTGTCTTACCCTCTTTGGTATTTAAGCCAGTCGCTCCAGCAGTCTGGCATGGGACCTCCATCATACTGTCCTACTCCAAGCTTGTGTTTCCCAAGTGCTGTTTATTCCCTGTTCTTCATTTAAGGGGACATATTTTGCAAAACTCACTTTTTTTAAGACAAGTTATAATAGGTCTATAAGCTATACAAAACATGTTCATGAAGTTATTTGCATAAAACCACTCTCGTCACATAGAATAGGTACAGGTATGACCACAGTGCTGAAGTTAGGTCCATATTCAGAGCTCCTTATTCTAATTTTAGATCCACCTTAAATACTTAAAGTGGAATGAAACTTATTGTTGCTGGGACATGGTTCTTTGGTTTTCTTTGTATGGGAGAACGTTTAGGGTTTGAGCTGTTATTTACAGCCAACAACACAACACTTCATGTGTGACATTCCTTTACCCATAGACATAGCGCTTGGCCTAACGAGAGAAAGGGAGAAGGATTTTGTTAATATGCTGGAGATGGTGGTTTCATGACCCCTACAGAAACAAAAGACTTTGTATAGCTTGTTTCTATCATTCTTAGTCGTCTCTGTTTTGTGTGTTGCTGTTTTAGGCAGCTGCGCACCTTGTATTGACATCTCGTATTGCTGCATTTTTCATACTTAGGCAGTTCCCATGCTGCGTTCCTCATATAGGTGGCACATATCACCGCATTCCTAGTATACAGGCAGCTCATTTTGCTGCACCCCAGTATCTAGAGTTATGTTTGTCTAATAAATGTTTTTTCCTTACCACCTCATCCTTGTGCTGGGTTGTTTATGTTTGGACACTGCACTTGAACGGAATGAGGCTCTGTTACTCATCATCTGATTGCCTTGCCCAGCCCAGCTGTCTCTCACTTGTGTCAATTAATTTGAGTTAAGTCCTCATTTAGTTACATTATTTCTGTGTTTTTATTTATCTCTGGGTTGTCCTCTTCAGTATTTAAGTCAGCCACTCCAGCAGTCTGGCGTAGGATCTCCATCATACCATCCTACTCCAAGCTTGTGTTTCTCAAAGACTGTTTGTTAGCCATTCTTTATTACAGCCTTTTTTTTTTTCCGCATTTCCATGCTTCTGTCTCCTCCTTCCTTGGGTTCCAAACATGACACTGATACAGATTAGTAACGTCTGGCTTTAGAAATACTAAAATCGCTCACTCACCCATAAGGATTTAGCATTTATGTTCTGTAATTATATCTATATATCTGTTAAGATTAATTTTTTGTAACCTCATGGTTGAAATTTTTTTCAACCTTGAGGTAGATATGTTCACAAGTAATCTTTTTCAAGTCCAATTCAAGTCTCAAGTCTTTGTGCTCGAATCCAAGTCAAGTCTCAAGTCTTTGTGTGGCAATATAAAGTCAAGTTTCTAGTCTTTAGTCCCAAGTCCAAGTCAAGTCTCAAGTCTCAAATGACTGAAATAAATGTACTCTAATCAGATGCTATCTAAAATAATACT
>JBBKCR010043933.1:0-11073 GCA_037577295.1 Ladigesia roloffi
AGAGAGAGAGAGAGAGAGAGATAGAGAGAGAGAGAGAGAGATAGAGAGAGAAAGAGAGGGGGAGGGAGAGAGAGAGAGAGAGAGAGAGAGAGAGAGAGAGAGAATGAGTGAGAGACAGAGATAGAGAGTGGGAGAAGGAGAGAGAGAGAAAGAAAGAAGGGGGCAGAGAGAGGGGGAGAGAAAGAGAGAGAAAGAGGGGAAAAGAAAGAGAAAGAGAGAGAGAGAGAGAGAGAGACAGGAGAGAGGGAAAAAGAGAGAATACATTTCTTACATTAAATTGCCTGAGAGCTTCGGAGTCCTATTTATTTGAAGTGTTGAATTAACAAGGTTCAAGATTCTTTATTTGTCACACAATCAGAACTAAAAGATGTGATGAAATGTGCGACTGTGCAATACAGTTATGACAAATAAACATGATTAAAGGCTAAAAAAGAAACTATTCAAATGTAAACAAGAGTAAACATTTACAGTGTTCATGCCATGAACAGCCAAGAGCACCAGAACATTGCAAGTGGAGGAATTCAGCTATCAATTTAATCAAATTTGAATAATTCTCCACTGATGATCTGCCAAAACTTGTTTGGAGTCCAAATTTGTCTTCTTTAAATTAGAACTGGAGCTACATAGACTATAAATACTACGTCAATACAGGCACAAACTGTTCCCGGTGTCTCCAAAACTACTCTAAAGCCTCTTAAACCACAGTCAATACTTAATACGATTTGTGGATGTGGTTTAGGACACAGTGTGACTTCTTGAGAGCTGTAAAAATTAACTGAACTTCGGCGCGGACCCAAACACTGCAGTCTTTTTTACACAACAGGGTCCGTTTTCACACATCACTTTAGGAGGAGCACTGATTTCTATGAGAGTGACTCTTATTAATACAGAGGAAACTGAGCTGAGGACAATAACCTGGCCTTTTTTTTTACTTCATAGCCAAAATATAAATCACAGGTATGATACACAACCACTTTTAGTTTAATAGCTGACTTTGTGAAAAACTAATTAAATGATTTCATATCCATTAAATGGCTAAACATACACACACAGCCAGTGTAGTCAAAGCATCTCAATAAAAAAAAAAAAACAGGATGTAAGTCATGGATTGGCCCACAAGGCCCAGATCTCAACATTATTGAACCAGAGTGGACCATCTGTACAGAGAAGAAGACCTTCGGAATGTCCTTCAAGTAGCCTGGAGAACTCTTCCTGAAGAACTTGACAGGAGAGTTTATCTAAGAGAGTTGTGAACAGTGGCTATAACAATGATCAGAACAAATACTGACTTTAAAGCTGTTAGAATTATAGAAATATAATCTGAAGCATTCGACTTAATGTCTGGGTGCTTTTAGAAGATGTGAACTTAATTCTTAGTTATAGACTTGGTGGGCAGTGGCCAAGGTCTATAACTGGACTTAGTCCATATAAGTGGTCAATGGACATACAGAAATATATATCTGATAAATCCATTTTACTTATCCCTAGTTCAAAATTTTAAATATAATGGTCAGGATAGTGGCTCATGTCACAATTTATAAACTATTGGCTCAGGAAAATAAAAGACGACAACAAAATATCCTCACAGGGATTTTTTTCAAAACAAATAAAATGAGAGACTTCCCGGCCACCCACTATTCAGGAGAATGTCCTGTTAACATGCGGGGAAAATTGCAAAAGCAAGGTATGTTAGATATTGTGCCCTTAATGTTTGGACAAAAAAGTGGAGAAATAATCCAGGCAATAGGAGGGAATGCAAACATTCGTATACAAATGGATGAACTTGTGCCAGTGCCCCAAACCCTCACTGACCAAGAAACAAAATGAGAAAAGTGTCACGGATGCTGAAAAGGGAAAAGTTGAACTTCTGTGCTGAGAGTGGGACCTCTCTGAGCGATGAAGGGAAGATTGTGAGACTTGGAGGGTGGCCTTCAGCCAGCGTGAACCAGGTGTGGAGCATAAAGGCACAGGATGTCCTCAGAGCCCCTGAGGCCGAGGTAATTTTGAGGAGAAACACCTGCAACATGCCTCGACACACCAACGATTTGAACACGCTTGAGTGTGTGTGTGTGTGTGTGAGACACTTCGTTGGAGTGTCGGAGGGCAGATGAATCAAAAAAATTTTCAAGGCCTCAAGTCACAAGCACTTCACTTTCTTCAAACACTTTTCAAAAAATCGCCTCGCAGAGGGTGTCTGAACATTTTCTTATGAGAGATGGGGTTTCAGATCTACAGGAGACTGTCTGGGGACCCAACGGCTCTGACCTTGCTGTAAAGGCACAAAGTAAATGTAGATAGTGGGGCTTCAAATCCAGACCCCCCCCAGTCAAAACCTGGATGTATGGCAAACCTAGTTTGATCTCTGAAGGTCTATGGTTCTGTACCAGCAACAGATCATTGGAACCCTGCAGGCTGTGAGGTGCGGCTTTCATGAATTGGTCTAGTTTGTCCAGTGTTTCCCATGGATGCTCGATCTGATTGAGATCTGAAAATGGAGGCAGAGTCAACACTTTGAACTTTCTGTGATGTTCCTCAAACCGTTCCTGAACAGTGTTGGATCATCCTGCTGAAAGAGGAACTGCCATCAAGTAACAGCGTTTCCATGAAGGGCTGAAACTGGTCTGCAGTATTTAGGTGTCAAAATAAAGTTCTCATGAATGCAGGACCCAAGGGGGTCCCAACAGATGTTCACCCAAAGCAGGATACCTTCCCTTCTTCTCATGGTGAATCCTGGTCATCCCTTAAAAGAAAACATGACCCAGCTCACCGCTTCCATCACTCCATAGTTCAGTTCTGATGACCATAGTAGGGTCACACGGTGGTAGACAGGGTTCAGCATGGGCTCTTTGACCAGTCTGCAGCAATGCTGCCCTGTACCCAGCAGGGGGAGTGAAGATGAGTCTGTGTGATTCTGATTCACAGAAGAACTCCTTGGGAAGAAACTGCTGAAGATGTTCCTGCTGCTCGGTTAGAAAGGGGTCAAGGCACAACGTGTGCAGTGTGTTCACTGCCCAGGCACATCATATGAGCTTTTGGCACCCATGATCCTCTTGCCAGTTCAACTGTTGTTGTTCTATGATCAACTTTTGGTATATACAGCAATGTTTTTGTTATGTCTTTTTCTCGTCTGCCACAAACTATCATCTTTGTGCTGGTTGTTTATGTTTGGACATGCTGTTTACCAAGGTAATACCAACTGAATGAACCTCCCTAGCTCAGAGCTGCCCCAAACATAAAAAAACAGCACGAGGACAATGGGGCATGTTTTATTTTTTTTACGTCACAGGTTTAACTTTTCATGTATTTGAATGCAAAATTATTAAAATATGCTTTACTAATTTTGTAACATAAATATTAACATAAATTCAGCTATTTAAAAAAAAAACTATACATTTTTGGTACTGTCCTGAGTTTACAAATAAAGAACATAAATCTTGTAATGGTGAAATACTGTTGTACTCGGAAATGGGTGGTTTGAACATTCTGAGAACATTATTTAGTTCTCCTTCCTGCTGATTGCCTGTTGCACTTTGATGCAGCTGCAGTCCAGAATCCCGCCAGTGGAGCATCTCAAGTGTTTTTCATTTTGTTCTTGTGTTTGTAATACTGTAAATTAAACGAATGTATCACTGTGTTTACCTGCTTATACTAAAGAAACCACGGTGCAAGAATTACAGTCCAGTCTAAACAGGTAAAACATCAGTATTTACATTCTAGCGCAGCGGGAGTTCAGTGAAAACTTTATACTACAGATACTGGTTTATCTTTACATTTTCTTTAAGGATGAGGTATTAAACTGAGCTTGAAATTAAATTTAAATGATTTGGGAGCACAGTTGTGGGCATATTTAAGGTTTATAGGGTTTAGACTTTACATAGTCTTTAACCCTTTAATGCACAATATGGGTCCCAAGGGACCCGGCTATGTGTAATTTGCTTTATATCTGCAATAACTCATTTTCATGAGCCAACACTCCATGATTTCCTCAATGAACTTGTTTTTGTTCATTTAAAAACTTTTTTATTTTTATCTCAAAACCGTTTTAAATAAAAATACTTTTTTGTCACTACCCTTCTAACAACATGGGTCCCAAGTGACCTGCATTCATTTTCTAATGAGTTTTGTTGAAGGGTTAAAGTTTTCAGCTAGTTTAAAAAAATATTGATTTTGTCATTTAAGATATCAAGTTTCCATTACTTATTTAGTTTTTTACAAAACATCAATCATTGTTTTCATTCATTTATGGTTACTCCTTGAATTATTATAATTTTTATGCACCTATATTATATTTGCACACGCATTCATTTCAAATCTAAAATTAAGCCAGAATCAGAATTTCTTTGCACTATTGTTTAAAAATAGTTTAATTCATCGTTTAATGTTTAATTTCAAAATGTATCATTATATTTTCAGCTTTTAACAAACAGCAATAATTATGTTAATTCCACTATGGCTACTCCATGAATGGGAATACATTTGGAAAAACAATACTTTGGTTGAACACTCAAGTGATTGTGACTAAAATAATGAATATTATTAGAACAATGTTAATACAAACAACAACATAAAAACAATTTCTAATACTAATCTGACTAAACCAGTAACTATAGTGAGCCATGGAGAACTGGATTATTAACTTTCAAACTGTGAAGAATATATAGAGAATAGAGAACATAGAGAATGCACCTAGACAGCTGTCTCAGTGCTTACATGAATCACAAATGACCACAATCACCTAACTTTAGCCTCTCACTCGTCAAGGTCAAGTTATGTTAATCTCTGTACATCTATGTATCTGTGTACAATATTACACAATTATCTTCAATAATAACTATGTAGTAATTCTGTAATATTGAAACATGAAAATTAACTGAAAATTAATACTTACATGTAGTTTTGCAGAAGTAGCTCTGTGAACTTCTAAAATGTGTGTCAATAGTCAATGGTCAACAGTGGTTCGCATTAAATGTTTTCCTGACTGGAAACACTTTCAAATATTATAGTTCCTCAGAATTTCCATAGGGGAATAAATATGGGTCACTTACAATACTACCTAATTAAGAAACAAACTTACAACATGAAATGGATTGATTTGAAAAGTTATCAGAAAGAAAAACATATCCATGCCTTAAAATACATTAGAAATGAATGTGGTTCCCTTTCAACATATGTCTGCAAAATAATGGAAACATACCAAATCTATGTTATATAAGATACAAAAGTAAAAATTGTTGTTGTGCTTTATCAACTATTTACTTATTACAAGTGAAAAGTATTGATTTTAGAAGCTTTAAGAGAGAAAACCATATCCATGCTTGGAATTACATTAGAAATGTATGCGGGTCACTTGGGACCCATGTCTGCAAATTAATAGAGAAATTCCAAATATATGGTTATTTATAAGATACAAAAGTAAAAATGATGAAAGCAAATGTTTTATGCTTTAATCCCTACCTAATTCATCAACTTATAAAATATTAGAGGGTAAAATGTATTGTTTTTATAAGTTTTTTTTTTTAGAAAATGTCCATGCTTGGAATTATATTGGAAATGAATGCAGGTCACTTGGGACCCATGTTGCGCATTATAGGGTAAAATACATATAAAGAAACATTTGCTCAAATGTTTTAGGTTAGATGTCTGGTAGCGGGTTTTTGGTAGATTAAGAGTACCCAAAAATAATGAACCCGAAGTTTCAGTCAGGACAAAAGCTGACCACTCATGAAGAAATGAATCAGTGTTCTCCAACCCTGGTGCTGGAGAAAATGTGCCCTGCATTTACAACACACCTAATCCAGCTAATCAGACCCTGCACCTGTAAAGTGTCTCAGAAAAGGAATGGCCCCTGATAAAGTGGAAACTCCGTTCAGATATCCTTGCAGAATATCAAGTGAATCTCCAGTGTTGGTAAGCGGAGGCTAGCGGAGGGTTAGAGCCGGAGCCAGGCCGAATATCAAAGTGCTCTCTGCGGTCGGCCAGGAGCTCTGGCACACTCTCAAAACCCTTCCACTTCAAAAGCCATGCAGGATCTCAGCGTCTCCTCGGTCGAGCTGTAGTCCAGGGGCCATTCTGGCCAAGACACTGAGAAAGAAACGGAACTGCGGCCAAAAAGAATGTTTGTCTAAAGTGTGTTTTCCCAAGCTCCCGATTAACCTTCTTCAGAGAGAGTTTGGATTGGTTAATACTTGACCGAGTTAATGGATTAATGGCCTGCATTTAAAATTTCCATCAATTTGAGTTAATTATATTTAACAGAAACCAGCCAATAAGCTTTATTTGCTGCGTATTTGTCAGACACATGTAAATGAAAAAAATAAGAATGAGATTCATGTAATAATACCAATAAAACCAATGTGATCTGAATAAACAATAGCAGATTTATATATCTTTAAATGAATCTGACATACACAATCTGAATAATTTGAACTAAATGAAGCTTGCTTGATCCAAAGCTTGTCATATTTAAATCAGTTTTAACTGATTAAGTTTCATTGTGTTCACAATCAACAGATTTATGCTGATTTTAAGGAATTGGAATAAATAAATTGAATTGTTTAAATTAAATCAAATACATGCAAATACCTAAAAATAAACCAAGAGTGCAATAATCACAGACTACATTTATGCAGGCATTCCTACCTCTCTGATTTATCAAAATACATGTCATTTAGGTCAGTTGATCACTGTGGTTTTTATATTTTTGATACATTAATGAGAGAATAAACCTTTAAAATGCGAACCAGGTCTGAGTAACTGACTTTGATGAAGGATGCTGACATGCTATTACTCCTGATCTGCGAATGCTGGTTCATGCTCTGAATTGAAAAGTGTTTCCCTATGAAAACAGGAGAGGCAGGGATGCATATTCTCCTTTTTGTTATGCTTGTTGGTAAATGCCATAAAAATAATTTTTATTCATTGGAACAGATCCAGCTCTCTGTATCTCCATGGTGATGCATCACCTCATATGCTGTGGTATTTATTACTGATATTAAAGTTTGCTTTCAATGGGGAGAGAAGCTCACACAGGAATGACTGTTTGTCTCATCCTCAATTCATAGCTTTCCTGTTTTACTTTCCAGTCCGTCCTTTAGACGAGGTTGTTTTTCACAGCGGAACATCCTGCGGCTTCATTAGCCGCGGCAGGTGTTGCAGGTTGTGGCTAGAACCAGATTTCTCATGGAGGCTGGTCTCCAAGAACAGGGTTGATGATTGGGATGTAGGCCTTGGGATCAGTTATGACTTGGAAATTTACCTCTTTGAATTTGGTCTTGACTTGACTTAAACATCTTTGGACCAGGGCATTAACACAAATGTTGACTAGTCAACTATAGAGGCGCTAGTCGACAGCAGCTGAGATGAGTAGTTGTTTATTGTTTTCTCTCTCTCTGCCCTTACTTGTAGACATAGTGCAGTCTCTGCCTCCGATTGGCTGACACTTACACTCATTCCTTGGTTTAACCAATTACTGTAGTCCCTTCATAAAAGGGGCAGTACCATTGGCAGTAGAGTGGAATCTAAACAGGAGACCACAATAAGATGAGAGAGACGGCGCAGAGAACAGAGACATACATTACACGTCTGGAGATCCTTCAGTCTAGACACACAAACAGCACGGAGACCTGCAGAACCTGCAACCGGAGTCAAAGTACAGGAACAGAACCGGCGTTCTGCACAGAGACCTGCAGAACCTGCAACCGGAGTTAAAAAACAGGAACAGAACCGTCGTTCTGCACTGATAGCTAACATGCTACCACTAGCACTACATGGAGTCTGTTCCAGAGGAGCTGGGCGGGTGCCCCGGCTTAAACTCCGCCCACTTTCTGTTTACACTTAAGTTTACAGGCATCAGCATCTGTTTAGTTTAGTTTAATCTTCATGTTGACAGTTAACATTACAGAGAACTTTAATCAAAGTGTCTCAGTGTTGGACTCCTGTGTTTCTGAGTGTGTGATGTCATCATGTCTACTCGACTTGACTTTGACTATCTTGATGAATTAAATGACTTGAAAAAATCTGAAGTCATTAATGCTCTACTTTGGACTCATTCTTGACTTCGACTTAAACTCTCTTTAGCTCATACTTGACCAGGTCTAGACTAGTTTTGATCAAAGTGATCTTGATTCCATCTCTGACTGGAGATCACTCCCCTGAACACCATCAAATTTGGCAAAGGGCCATGATCTTTCAGTAGTTGCTGGAATTAGAAATTCAAGTTAGGCCATTCAATAATTTATCATTGACAGTTATGTGCTTTTGAATTTCACACCATTCAAAGTTGTTTGTCTTTGTAGTATCTCAGATAGTGTTTTCCAGTTAAAGCCGGTGTTTCCAAAACATCTGGTCTGGAGGAACTTATTTCCGTAGAGTCTTGAATTGAAGCAGGTTTTTTGTTCCTCCTGGATACACACTTCTGTTTTTTCTGCTGCTGTATTTGACCAGCCGCCCACAGACCCCACTACCAGAGTCAAGCAGTCCTTGCAACCCCTGTTTTCACATGAAGATCTGGTTTGGTACTAATTGGCATTTTACATATGAACACTCCCTCACAGCCTCATCAGAGCTGGAGATTTGCTCATAAATACAACCACACACACACACACAAGCACAAATACACACCCACCCACATTTATTAAGAACCCTTTTTGCATGTCTTATTTGTTGTTGTTTCAATCCAATCCCATTTTTTATTCCTACACCACCGACCGCTGCACTCTAACACTAACCGAACCACTTTGCTGAGCTTTAATAGTAACATTAGTTAAGACCGGAGCCTCCCTCGGCTGATTTAATTCAACCTGGCCTTGTTTTCAGACTGCCCCAATTAATTAAAGCAGCCACTGAAATTATTTTGTGTGCCCCAAGTGCATCGAACACTCCGAAGTCTTCAGAGGGCTCTCAAATGTGCTTAACAATATATGAGCCTGGTCGGTCTCTGTGTTTGGGAAGTGAATAAGAACTAATGGCCATGAGAAACAAATTCTTATTTTATGATGGAATATTAACTTTTGTCTCTGAAATGCATCACTTCAAGCCATTTATGACAGAACTGTGTGATGAGAGTGGTCTCGTGTGTGATCGTATGTCAGGCTGAGGAACGTAATGTCAATCATCCGTCATTATTTTTTGCTACATAATGAAGCTGCAAAGCCAAAAACAAGGCATCAGTTCTGTAATGAATGATGTACAATAAAAAATGCATATTTCTAAATCGAGTCCATTTTATTTATAAGGCAGTTTTTAAAGTTTCCTGAGCAAGCCAACAGTGATCCCAATTTAAAACCTCAAAATGTTCTTCCTTTCTCTGTCTGCTCTGATCGTTATTTGTGTCAGATCATCTGATCCAAAAGGAAACTAGGTTTCTTATAAACGAGCCTGAAATTTGTGATCAAAATTCAAGTTTTCCTCCATAAGGTTGTTATGGAAGAGGAAACCGTGTTCTCTTTGTTTACACCTCAGCTACTGAATAATGCAGAACTGTTGGTGAGTGATAAAAAGAAGGTTCTTACAGTGCACCCTCATGACCATTCTGGTTTCCAGGGCCCGGAGGCTGGCCGGGTTCTTCGCCCGACACACCAGGGGGCGGCCGTTATCCATCCGCCGCGCCCTGACCCTGCGTCCAGAGAGACGAGAAGCTGTCCGTTAACACATTTCATGCTCTTTCATGCTCTCCCATCTCACCTCCGGCACCATTATCCTCCAACTCAGCATGTTTAGACCACGGCTCCATTTACGAGCTTGGAGCCTAGCCAGGGGGAATCTACGGCATCTCCGCACCTTTAACAGGAAGGTACTAACCCAACTGCTACAAAACACTCCGTACAGCATGACGCAAACTGGCCCCACTCACTGAAACCACTGCTCTGTTCGTGGATTTGAAACAGCAGAGTTATGTTTGATTTATTTAGATAATAGGGCTCATGGGGCATGAGCAGAAAATGAAATGATAAAAGGATTTCAAATGCCCATCTTCAATCGCAGGCAAAACCTGATGAGCAGCTTGGCGCTTCACGGCAGAAAAAACATCCTGGTAATCTATGCCAATCAATACTGTTGCTTTGTGTATACAAGAGTGTGTTGGTTCAATATTGCACTGCTCATTTGTCCTCATGTAAATTAGCAAGCTAGTGCAATCCTAATGTTAGTGCTATATTAATGCTAGCTCTATGGTAATGCCAATGCTAGTGCAATGCTCATGCTAGCATTATGCTAATTCCAGTGCTATACTAATGCTAGCACTATGCTAATACTAAGCTAATTGTAATGCCATGCTAATGCTTAGGCCATGTTAAAGTTAATGCTATGCTAATGTAATACTAACATATTACTAATGCTATGCTTATGCTATGTTAAAATTAGGCTACTGTTAATACTAGGCTAATATTAAGCAACTGCTAATGGTATTTTGTATGGAATCTGCAGTTGGTTTCTTGGTGACAAGCCCTTGTAAGATCTTTATTTTTTCTAGTATTGTCTTATTATTGATGTTATATTTATTTATGTTTCAGTACAGTTGGATGTAAAAGGATCCCTTTAAAATCTTGATCTGCCCAAAGTCACATTAATCCTGTCGCCTCAGACAGGAACAGGGTTAAAAAAATAAAAAAATAAAAACGTAAAAAACTCTCAAGCGCTCTAGGACACCTGGCTGGAAAAAGGGACAACAGGAAAGGGCAACACATACACACACACATAAACACACACACACACAAACATACTTAACTTCAGCGTGAGTGTTCAGAAGTTTGTCCTCGGAGCCTGACATTGTGAAGGAATCTGTGTCTGTCAGTTCATCTCCATCTGAAAAAAAGTTGAAAGAAGTTGTAGGAATTCACATCTTCAGAGTTTTTCTTCATTTCATGTTTTACAGTTTTTTTTCTGATTGCTTGAACATTAAAAGAAGAAGTTCCCACATTTGGCAAAACTTTACAATCAGTTAGGAAAACGTCATCCCACAACACACTACGAAACCAAACCAAATTTTACCCCTTAATACAACCTTAATTTTTACCTTAATTTCCAGTAAAGTGAGGAAAATTAAGTGGAAAAGTGCACAGATTAAGGCTGATTAAG
>JBBKCR010043950.1:0-11073 GCA_037577295.1 Ladigesia roloffi
CAGGGAGACTGTCCCCTGTAGTTAGGAATGGAAGTCACTTTGGATAAAAAGCGTCTGCTAAATGCCGTAAATGTAAAAGATTGCAACACTTTCAAATGATGTTTTCTGTAAAAAAATACTGCAAAATACATCTGCTCATAGACTCCAAAATGTATTTTTGTGTGCTGACCATGTTCATAAAATCTCTGCCGCTGGGAGGCAAGGACAACTAATTATATTTTAAACCCTTTTGCATTCGCACAACAGGTAAATTTGTCCTTTGGTACAAAATAAATGAAAAAATTAAGACCTGAATGGTGTTCAGGGCAAGTCTGAGCCTCGTGCCAAAGGGCCCCGGGATAGGCTCTGGTTACCTGCAAACCTAGTGAAGATTAAGCGGCTTCAAAATTGATTGAGTGACCTCATCAATTAGCTTACCATAGCTAACCATATATTTTATAAAATGCAAATAATTACATCATAAGTGTGTTTAACGTCTATATCGAAATCTTAATGAGCCTTCAAATCATTTCTTCTACCTGCAGTTTACAGTGTGAAAAAAAGTAGAGATTAGCATACCACCCTCCTCAGACCTCCTGTCTCTCCTCCATATCTTCTGAAGATTACCTTTTCTCTTAATTTGTGTCAGATATCTCAAATAAAGCATAGACCTGAATCAAAAGCACTTGTATTTTAGTTTGGAATAAATTTATTACCTAGCAGAGCTACTGTTGCTAGTCGTGCAATTAATATGTGCTCATGTTGGAATAATACTCATAATGCTAGTTTGCTTTTGCACAGTTGAAGTATGTTACACTCTTATCACACATCTGTTTTGATGACACTGTCTGATTTTTTGAGAAGTGTTCTGTTCATGCTGTGATTTTCACTATTAGTGTGTCATTCCACTCAGCAGTGGTTGCCTGTGACCCTGGTAAAAGATAATCAGCTCAGATAATTGATGGAAAGGGATTTGTGTCAAATACTCATGATGAACAGCCCAGTAGTAATGGCAAAAAAAATATTGCTTTGTCAACTGGCGACTAAACAGAAACCCCAGAGAAGAAGGAGGCAGACAGAAAATCCCTGAGATGCAAAACCTGCTGCTCAGGTGGAGTTTGTAGTTGGATTATAACTGACACATTGCTTTGGCGCTTGATGTTACAGAATGACGAACATGCAGAATATACAAACTGAATCCCACCCCTATCGCCAAAAAACACTAAAACACTGTGTGTCCTATGCACATGTCAGAAGAAGTAAGGCTTGTCACATGAGGATTGTCCTCTTTCTCTAGAGAGAAGATATTTCTGTCTACCTTACAGTTAAAACACAAAGGAGACCCAGCTCCACCCCCTAGCGTCATAGAGAGGGGAATACTGATCAGAAATACAGTTGTCGTCGTCCCCCCCCCCCACACACACACACAGCATGTACTGAATGATAGAGTGGAAAATCCCAGAGCAAAGGACGGTGGGGGGAAGCAGAGACAGACACTGGGGTTTCTTCCTGCCTATAATGAGCTCTGTGATGAACAGTAGGATCTGGTTTCACAGACTGAAGCAGTGCTGGAAACACTGTGGCGTTTTCACAGGATTCTAATCAGCAATATCCACACACTGGCAAGAGCTGACTTATTATACTCAAACCCCACTGCCATCATGATAAATGTAAGGGTTTATTACAACAGCCACTCACGCCTGTCCCAAAAGGAGAGGCCTAGAGGATTATCAGCTAGTGGGGTATTAATATCAGCCCTGGAGGTGTCGGATATATCAGTCAGTATGGGAGGATCTGAGCAAAAGAATACATACATTTACGTGGTTAAGTTAATCTCAGTTAGACATGCAGGATCATGAGTCGCCTGCCAACAGTCTGGTGACACCAAACTTTTCAAAATGTTTCCAATAATTCATTAATAGCAATGTTTACAGTAACATAATAAGAGAGTAGCACATAAATGGGTAGCAGTTTATAATAACTGCTCCCTATAAAGCATTTCTTAAGCATTTGTAAAGTCAAAAATACTTTGTTAATCATCTGTGAGTAATTATCTTTTAGTTATTTCTCATAAGTTAATTATTAATAAACTTATCTATTAATGTTTTGTGTGTGATGAATAAGTCCATCATATGAATGTATTATTTTAACTTTAAAATTTTTATTAAGCATCTATAAGTAGCTTTACTTAAGTACCGTTCATCCTTTCTAATGCAGTTATTAATATCTTTGTTCAGTATTTGGTAAACATTGTTTAACATTGTTTTATTATGTTAATGTTTAGGCTTACGTGACTATCTGTCATGGATGCATTATTTCACAGACCTTAATTAAATGTAGTGTGTGTGAATGAATGCTTTACAAACACTTACCAAAAGTGAGGAGCAGTATAGTTTGATAGTTAAGTATATATTTGGGAGCTTTCTAAAGCATGTCTTGTCTGTGCTTTACAAAACATTTATAAATGTTTTATTAAGGCTTGTATTACTTAAAACACAAACAAACTACACTGAAGTCAGGATGGCAGCTAGTGGTTAGGGTGTTGGCCCTGCAGTAAGAGGATTGGGGTTCAAATCCCACGACTAGACCGCTGAGGTACCCTTGAGCAAGGTACATTGCGAGGTACACAGATACAATATTTAAATTGAAAGACATACAATTTTAATATGACACGAGAAGACATGAAACCACACCTAAAATATAATCTATACAAGTGACAAAGTTTGCTCACTGCTTACTTCAGACTTGCAGAGAATTTATTGAATTTATGGTAACAACACAAAAGGCACACATTTTTAATTATGACCAGGCCTACTTGTATTTGTAACCCATAGTCATTTCTTGACTAATCAAAAATGTTATAAATAAATAAATAAATAAATACAAATATAAATAAGCATGATGAAAGGAGTACAATTTGGTGGTGGATCAGAAATTATCACAAGAATCATGATCTGACCATGCTTTGGCTAAGAGGCCAATTTTGGACAGAAAGAAGCCCACAGGATGTCTAGGGGTTGTCAAGGCAATTACGTTATGATCATTTAGAAAGACAATGAAGCCTTGGTCTAAGACCCCCCTTCAAAACACTCAGTGAGGTAAAACCGCTTTGCCTGAACCACCTGTGACATGTGCATGTGTTTTCGAGGTTTTGTTTGGAATGCTTAATGTGGATTAGAAGGTAACTATAGATTAGATTCATTATCTGTAAAATGTTGGAAGATTAGTTGGAAGTATGGTCATGTCTGAACTCTTTTTAAAGCTTTGTTCACCGCGAACCCAAATATGCAAGATTCAAAACCAATTACTGAACGGTATTAAAGTTATGGAACTTTTGCACCAACAAATTTCTGAAGTCTTAAAAGTGGCTTCTCGTAGGAGTGGGCGATGCAGCAAAAAATTCATATTACAATTTATTTACAGTTAAATCAGTTAGATTTAGATTTTATCGTCATATTTATATTACTAAAATAATCTGATCATGGGACATTTCAGTGTGTGGTAGCATGTGGAGTGTTTGCAGTTTTCCATGACAGCTCTGTTTGTGAGTGTCAGTCTGTTCTTTTTGGAGAAAGTAAATAAATGCTCCCGTTCCAAGGGAGGAAAGAACACCCTGCACTAAATTGTCTTATTTTTGGCCCACTGTTAGCCTAGCTGCTAACTGTCACTGGGAGCCCTAACCGCTAACAGCTCAGCTTTTAACTGCTACATTAAACTATCATTAACTCTGCTAGAACTAATAAACTCTCAAAATGAATCCCTAACGACTCTGTCACTTAGAAAGTTTATTTATTGGTTGTATTAGGTGGCGGCTACAGTTAGCCTCTTAGCGTCTCGCTTGAATTACACATTCCACCTTAAATCATGCTTCGATTCACATTACATATTTTAAGGTGGAACGGATATTTCGAGTAAGAAGCTAAGATCACCCGTATTTGTTGTGTTTTAGTTGTTCTGTTTGCTTTTTTAGTTTTATTAGTAGTTTGTAGGCTAAAACATTACTGGGGCCATGCTAAACACTTAATAAATGTTTGCTGCATTTTAACCCCCTTTTTCTGAGCTCAAAACTTTAAAGAGGCTGAACTTTGGCTGCGTGGCAGCGAACTGACCCGCTCAAACACTCTATTAACATACAGTTAAAACAGTTTCGGGTCTTATCTAATATCTGTGCAAATGAATGTCTGAGAAAAGTAGATCTGAATGGCTTGAACTGAACTATTTTAGAGCGCTCCATGAATGTAACTACTGTGACATTTTCCTACACAAATTCGTGCTGAAACCTGTGGAAATGGGTTCTGGTGGAAAAGAGATATCTGTGGCCGAGAGTAAGGAACCAAAGACGCAACCGCTTAAGCCGTGGTTGAGAAGGCAACAGTATAAGGTTAATGTTTTTTAAATGATCAAAATACCTATTAAAACCGAACTTTGGTTGGTTGAGCGCTGTTTCTATAAGGCGGGCATTTAGTGGACAAGCAAATAGTGTGATTTGGTTGATGGAATGTAGTCTTTAGACGATACTACGATCTCTCTGCTTTGCCAGATCGTCAGTACACAGATCGCCTTCACGATCTCATATCGTCATATTGCACACCCATAGCTTCTTGTCTGAGGGCAAAAGCGAGGAGGGCTGCCACATTGAATGATTGGACAATGATGGGGGAGCAAGAGCCCCCCTTTCTGGCTCTGTGTGGCCATAAAGGTCACAGATCTCAAGCAGTCTTTGAGCAGAAAGGGAGCAGAAAGGGAGCAGTTCAGTAGCAATCTTTGAGCTGTCCCTGAGCAAAGCAGAGCAGTACCAAGAGCAGCCTCACTGCTCCATTGCTTCATCAACACCACTGCTTCATCATCTCCACATCACTTCATCTCCTCTGAACTTCCAAAGCTTCAATGCCAAATAACTCAGAAACTCCAAGCAGCAACCCTCTGAAACTTCCTTCTGCAACCTTCCTGAGACCCCAGATCAGCGAATAAGTATAACAGTTACTTTCTCATTTTGATGACTTTGGTGCAACAATCTGTGTACTTCTGATTACTGGGCTGTACTCGCTTTGTGAAGCCGCTGTTCACTAAGGTTTTAGCAATTTCTGTAATCTGTTTCAATATCACTACTCCATTATTATTCACATTTAATATATTCTGTATTTGTCTGTTGAATGTCTGTCTCTTGTGGTAAATAAATGTTGTCTTAGCGTGAGCAGTGATTCATTTTCTTGTTCAAATAATGCAGAGTCACTTCTCAGGTTCGATTCGTTACCTTGCTCTTTAGAATCACAATAATGAACTAAAATCCCCTTTTCATTTAGTATATTTTCTAAAAGTGAAGTTCTTTTTAACATCGCAATTAGGAATAGTTTTGAAGGGTAATTAATGTACTCTGTCTGAATTATTTTGCAGGCTGAACAGTTCATGCAGATGCTTAATGTCCTGCTCAATTAATCAATAATTAATCAAATAATAATTGATTATTAATCAATCAGTTAACTAGAGGGCGAATCAGTCTAAACTGATTCTGGTGGAGAAATATCTAAATTAAACTAAAAATCTATCACAATATTATTAGTAGGAGGGAATATTGGGATTGAACCGAATATTAATATTTAATTATTTATAAACCCCTACAGTGGTTAAAACTGGCAATTTCATTATTATGCATTTAATTGTAAAATCAGTATTGATAGAACACATGTGCTAGGTTTAAAATGCACAAATTGATGAAAATGTTGCTGGAATCAGAATAAATATAAATATTGAGGAGGTGAATAATTTGGATCAGGCAAGTTAATTGGGGATCCCACACAAGCCAACAGCACAATAGCCATGAGCACGTTAGAAGAGGTTAGAAAACATAATTTCTCTGTTTTAATATATTTATGTGAATATATGGAGAGTTAGAGTGAGAGAGATGTTTAATACAGAGGAAAATTGGGAGTTGAGAGAAACTGAAGTAAACCTGCATTCACACCACCAGCGGCGAGAGCATCAAAATTCGCTCTGGCCGCCCTGCCAACAACGCTACAGAGCATTTGCGCTCTGAACACTGAAAACTGCCATTTATTTGCGTACCACTTATGTCAAACCCTGCTTCTTGTTTTGTGGTGGTCTGATTTTGTTATTTCTGGTTTCACTGCATATTGTGTATATGGCTGAAAATGTAATAAACCTACATCACTACATCTGGAGTTGAAAATTGGTTACATTTGATTTTGCACAAAAACATCCCTATCAAAGAAGTTGCTGGAAGATTATTTTACAGAATAAACAATAAACTGCTAGACCTTCTATTGTTCTTATTTAACTGAAAAAATAAATCATAAAGCATCACCAACAGTTGAGGAATGTTCACAACCACGCTTACAAAGGACAACTTCACATAATCTGGCCATTCAGCTGAACAGACCATCCTCAGGACACACAAATGAATAACAGCAAAAGAGACACCCTGACAGGAAGAAGACAGAGAGCAGGAGCGATGAATAAGCTGCAAACCACAAATGAGAAAAACCTACAGCGTCATACTGAACTGCCATCAGCAGCTGGCAGGTCTATCGCCAGCAGCTGTAGATTAAAGTAGAGTCATCCATGGCAACCCCACCGGCCTTGCAACAGAGGAGAATCTGGAAAAAAATTATATTTTATTTCACAGTGTGCCATGTCCAGATGCTACTACTCAGTTAGAGGAATAGCTAGTCTTAATGTCTCATCAATTTGTAGTCAATCATTCATTAGACCTGTTTTGTGATGGTTCTTTAGATTTGTGCTTGAGCTGCTAGACTAAAGCAGTGACCAACTAAAGCTCATTTATACTACACAGCAAAAAAGATTACAAAAATATATGCTTCACAAAATAAAAAATAAGTTCAGAGAATAAAAGCAACATTTTACAGCAGTTAAGTGCTCATAAACACTACAAATGAACCTGCTTTATTTAATTCTCTTCATATAGTTTTTTGTCTACTAGTTTGTATATCCAGTGTCAGGTCTAGTGCCAGGCAGCTGAATACTGGATGAAGATATCTCCCCCACAGTCATTTATTTCTCCCCGTTGTTTGCTCAAACATGCACCCAGGTCTTTCCAGAGGCCAGTGGCAGTGTGCCACCGCTCAAGTCAATGCTTGGCATTACACATGGTGATCTTATCCATCGTGATGTTCAACTACTTACTAGTTACTTCTCACAAATAGTAACTGCTTACGTAACTGAGTTACATCACTATAAACGTAAATAATTACCAGGCAAAGTAATTTTTGCATTACTTAAAAAATAAATCAAATTTAATATAAGATAAATATAGAACATTGAACACTAATTACCAACGCAGAGAGATGCTTTTCTCCTGGGCATAAGTTGCACGTCACATAAACATTTTTGCCTAAGTAGTGCTTAAACTTCCAGTTTGCAGAAGCTGCCTTTGAACTTGGACTTGCCATTGTTGTGACTCCTGGACAGTGGCAGTTCTAGACTAAAATTACCAGGGGGAATGAGGGGGGGTCAGTGTGTTTTTAGGGAGGCACATATGTGAACGGGGCGGCGTAGTGGGGGTTGTGTGCAAGTGTCAGCGCGTGTGTGTCAGGGCGTGTGTGTCAGCGCGTGAGTCTAGCACTTTCAGAGTAGTCAGAGTAGAACACACGTAGCATTAGTTTCTTACTTCGAGCCAGCGCATGTCCAGATTATAAAAATTATATTGAAATATTTGGCTGTTCAGAGCATAAGGGAGCCTGGCCCCCATGTAGAACCGCCTACTCTGCCTGATTGGCAAACCAAATTGACTAAATCTAAGCCAATCATCGCATTCCCAGTTACACCACGTGTACATACACACCAATCATCATCACTGGTTATGTGTCCCGCCCCGGCCCCGAACACACACACACACACACACCAGAGATAGAGATGGCTGAGAGAGATGTTGCTCGCATAAAAAACGGCTTTAGTGTTCTCAGTTATAGTAATGTGCATTTTATTGTTGGTAACGGCGTTGTAACGGGGAAACAGTAACTGGTTTGATTACTCGTTACTGATAAAAGTATCGCCGTTAGTAACGCCATTTATTTATAGCGCCGTTATTCCCATCACTGGTCCTGACTCTCAATTCTTCTACTCACACTGCTTCCAAAGGTATTGTGGAACTAAAAGGATTAGATAGTCAATCATTTTGATTTCCAATTAGTTTCACGTATGTTGCTTTAGGTATAATTCCTGGAGACAACAAACAGGGACCCTTTCTCGACCCAAACTAATAATATGTATATTTAATAACAAAAATTGTATTCACTAATGGATGCTAATGCAGTAAGGGAATTAGCCAGATGGAAATGGACTTTATGTGTGCTTGAGATTCCACACTCACACACACACACACACACACACAAATACGTGAGCTTGTTGTGCGAGTAAACAGACTGAATAGCCTCCGGAGATCTTGGCTCCATGCTGTCAGTTGCCATAGTCCCTGGCTCTGATGAAGAGAGTAGATTACTCCTTCTGTCACTGTGTGCTGCAGGAGAGTGGGAGAAGATGTACTACCTCTTTATCTTACTCTCTCTTCAGTGTTTAGGGAGAGCAGGAGTGCATGACAAAAGCTGCGGTTGTAGTCAAGACTACAGGTCTCAGTAATAAAACCTGCCAAGGCTACTGTAGAGAATTATACACTTATGTAAGCAGGTTGGTATGCACTTTAAACATGTTTTGATAACAAGAACATTTTTGCTTACAGAATGCTGTCTATTGTTATGTCTCCCCCCTTTTCCCCCATGTAAAGAGGTGCTTTCCAAAAACTCCATTCTTGGATTTTCTTTATTGAGCGAACAAAAACAAAAAGTACAAGGGCCACGACATAACAAAGGAAGCAGTTAGCTAACTTTAATAACCCACAACTAAAGACTAAACTGAAAACCCTAATACAAAGTCTCTAGGGACCGGGCACCTTACAGGTTGCTTCTTCCCTTTGCCATCCATTGAGGCCAAGCCGCCTCGGTCACTGTCCTCTGGTGCGAAGCCCCCAAATGAGAGCCCCTCATTGTGTTCAGCTGTGGAGCACTCTCCTATGGCACCACGGGAGGCCCCGTTCTGTCCTCAGGGTTGAGGCCCTTTCCACTGACCCCTTCAGTGTCCTTTGGAACCCCTTCGCTGTCCTCATAGTCCTTATTGCCCCTAGAGTCCTCTGGAGCACCCTTGCTGCCCTCCCAGTCAGCCTTCATACCTCCCACCCCTTCATCGCCCACTAAGACTGTACTACCCTCCCAAAAAAAACTCTGGCGGAAAATCCCCTTCCCTATGTGGGGTACCTTGTCCCTTAACGCTAATCAAAAGGGCTGTGAGGGTCAGCTGGGCTAATAATACGACTTTAAGCTTAACCCGTCTTGTCTGCTGCTTTTTAGGGTACCCTGGGAGCTAACCCAGCTAACCTGTGAGCTAACAGGACTAGTCTGCAAGCTAACAAGGCTAGCCTGTGAGCTAACGTGTCTACCCTGCAAGCTAACAGGACTAGCCTGCAAGCTAGCCGGGAGAGCTCCAGGGGATGCCCTGAGAGTGGGTTGGGAGATGGGGAGAGGTTGCAGGGCAAGTGAGGTCTGTACGGGCGCTAACGGCTGGGCTAGGCACCCCCGTTTCTGCTCTGAGGAGCCTAGGCTATCTACACCCCCTGTGTAGGCTGGTGTTTTCTGAGCCCTAACCTGCCCCGGAGGATACAGCCTGGTAGCAGGAGTAGGAGCCTGGAGCCCCCCTCCTCGGAGCGGGGGTTGGCTGCAAGCACCAGTTTCCCCGGCATGAGGAGTGTAAGGCGGTAGCCGTCTCTGGGGAGCTGATATGGGCCCTGGGGGTTGTAGCTCCTCTTCCATTGTGTGCAGGATCTGCTTGCTTGAGAGGGTAGACACCATGGCGCTCAGGAGCATAGTTACCGCGGCGCTCGAGAGTGTAGTCACCTCGGTGCTCGGGAGCTTAGTCATCTCGGCGCTCGGGAGCGTAGACTACTATATCTAGCCCCGGAGTCTCCTTTGCTGAAGCAAACCCTGCAGCTGCTGCATGCGGCTCACGCGGCATAAACTCAGCGGGCTGAGCCACTCTACCAGTCCCTAGCGGTGGCGCTTCTCCCCGCTTTTTTCCTTTGGCTTCCCCTGGGTGTTAGAGGCAGCCCGGAGGTTGGGTTGCTGGCCCAGCAGGTTCTTTGTCCTGCAGGGGGTGTCGTGCACAAGCCGGGGAGGCAGAGGGCCAGAGGAAGCCTTCCGCTTCGAGGGCGACTGGCAACCACATGGCAGACGGGCACGGCGCGGACCCGCATGTCCTTCATGCCCCATTCCCTGGGATCTCCTGCCTCTCTTACGAAGCTGGAGGTCCTTGTAACAAACCTGACTTAAATACTAAGCTAAGGCTGTTCGTTAGGAGGGAAGATTACAAACCACCAAGACAAGATGTAATATTGACTCGTGTATTATACATACACAAAACACCACACATACACACATACACCTTGCAATCGCAAAAACCCCCGAGTTCACCTACACCAAAAATGTATTTAATTAAAATGTCTGCTATAGTAGAGGCTGTGGCCACACACAGAGGGAACATCTCCACCCACTTACTGCAGTAGTCTACCACTACCAGGGGATGTTCGTTCATCAGGTCTACCCCCTGCATGTACCCTGGCTCTACTACTGATGTACTTTGCAGTAGGCCACCCAGCTTACTTATACAGGGTTTGTGCACCTGCCAAATGGTACAGTTTTCACAGTGCTCCCACACGTCTCTACGTATTTCTGGTCAGCACACTACCTCTAATAACCTTAGGGTTTTCATCCCACCCAGATGTCCGCTGAGAGGGTTGTCATGGGCGTACTGGAGGTATTGGGTCTGCAAGCACGTAGGGATGACCAACTGCAGGTGACCCCCTTCCCCTGCTCCAGGAGTTTTTCTGTAAAGGTATTTATTAACTCATTGGCTGCCATTGACTTCTATAGATGTCAATTGAAAAACTTACGCTCATTGCCATTGACGTCTATAGACGTCAATTACGTTTTTCAACGGGGTGGGCTAGGAGACGACCTTGGGCACCTTGTCAGTAAATATCAGGCTTGCATACATAGGATGTAATGACAAAAC
>JBBKCR010043960.1:0-11073 GCA_037577295.1 Ladigesia roloffi
TGTGTGTGAGTGTGTGAGAGTGTGTGTGTGTGTGAGTGTGTGAGTGTGTGTGAGTGTGTGAGAGTGTGTGAGAGTGTGTGTGTGTGTGTAGTATGTTCCTTTTCCTTGTTCTTAGTATGTGCCTTTTCTGCAGAGGCTTCATTTTTCTCCATTGGTTTGCACTCTGCAATTGCCTATTTATTTTTGTGTCAATTAATTTTTTATGTGAGTTATTTTCATTTGAGGTACCATTTTGAACTGAAAGCTTTTTTCACTTAGTTTTGTTTAAAATACAATGCAATAAAAATGTTTTAAATGATTAATAATCATGATTTCAAAATATATATAAAAAAATAGTGACTATAATTTTGGCCCTAATTTTGCAGCCCTACTTTTTACTGACATACATATACAAAATTATTACCTTTACAAATCCATGTCCTTTTGAATTAAGGTATTGTACAGGCCCAATGAGTCATAAATGTGTATCTTTTTCAAGTGACCACAAAACACCTGTTAATATAAAATCATCAATGGAATATCACTGATAAGTAAAATTAATTATTGTGTATGATAACACACATTAATTTAAAACACTGTGTTACTAATTATACTTTATGTGTATGTACACAATTACGTCCATAGGTTTTATTTAAAACCTGTCACTTACAACAAGTCTCTGTGTTTTCCCTGCTTTTATTATGGCAAAGGATTTGGCAATGAGCCCTACATGAAATATTCGGTCTTTGCAAAATACATAGACAGAATTTGACAGAAGTGGAGGTAGGACCTCAGGTAAAATAAATTTGTGTTTCATTAACATTACATGGGCAGAAATGCAATTGTCCAGACAAAATCTGGATGAATGATGACCATATGCAGATATTTTTTTAAATAAATGTCTGGTTCTGATTTTCCGTTTATAAATCTGTGACTCCTGTTGCATTTGTTTTACTAAATTTAACCTCTGTGCCGCATTCAGATTTGATTTTGAAATTGTTAACGATAAAGAAATTCAGCTGCTTGTAGCTGTGCAAAATAAAAAGAGCCCAGTAACTGACTTATGGTTCGCAGATACCCAGAGAAATTAGTAATGTTATTGGTTTTGTTTCAAGCTTTCAAGCTGACAATACACAGCATGTTAATAAACTGATTTTAAAGTTGTGGTCTCAACTGGTCCCGTAAACCTGAGCCCTGTTGTCCAAGTCTGCGGCAAGACAGAATAAATACACAGACGATTCCGAGACGAGACCAAGACCATTAAAAACTGGTCTAAAGACCTGACTCGAGTCCAAGACTGATCTTGAGTGTTCGAGGAAAAAAAATATACATACCAGCAGCAACAGGGGCGTATCAAGCTTTCCAAAAGTGGGGGTGTTCTGAGATGTGGATGCCAAGTTTTAAATACAATTTAATCAATTTAGTACAATATAATCTGACAAAAGTGGAGGGGGATGGGATCATATTTTAACAAAAGTGGGGGTGTTGAATCCCCCCATCCCCCCCGTGTGCTACACCCCTGGGCAGCAATATATACCAGCATCAACACTAACACGTACTCAAACTTGAAAAAGTCATAAATTAAGTCAAGTACTCCCATCATGTATTTACATCATCTGTCAACCATGGAGAAGGAGGCAGGGTATCCTCTGATTGAGCAGAAACGTTTTGGGGTGGACATGTAAGTCATTTAATGTGCCATAGCATAGTCCAACTCTTACAAGGAAGGCTGATGAACTTTTAACAGCAGAGTATGTTTCTGTCCATTTTCCTGTGAGGAAAAAATGAATGTTTTACCACAATGGTAACACAATCTAATGACAAATTTTATCAAACAACATTTAACTCATTTTCATTTAAGACTGGGAAAAGGGAAACAGAAGTGTTGGCTCCTCTGTATGGTCTCACTTGTGTCTTCTTTAACAAGCTTCGTTCGCTCCTCTTGTGCTGACCTCTCTATACAAGAATCATATATAAAGAACATAGTACATTTAGAGTGAAACCATAATATTTTTCTTCTTTAATCTAAATTAAAGGGATAGTTCACCCAAAAATGAAAATGTTATGTTTATTTGCTTACCCCCAGGACATCCAAGATGTAGATGACTTTGTTTCCTCAGCAGAACACAAACGCAGATTATTAGCTTTAGCCGTAGCAGTCTGGTTGTTATTTAATGGAAGTGGATGGGCGTCAGACCTTTTAAAATAAAAAACACATGCACAGACAAATCCAGTTTACAACCCATGGCTCGTGACGACACAGAATCAGAATCAGAATCAGAAAACTTTATTTATCCCGAAGGAAATTGTTTATGTCTTAAGACACATTGATGTCTTAAGACACAAAACAATCATTTTTTCATATTCCACCTACAAGTGGGCTATGCCAGTGTCATAGTCCCATTATATAGCAATATACATACAAATAGTCCAGTATTGTAAAACCATCCATTATTATTAGCCAAAAATTGCTCACCTTGCCTGCTTTTCCCATTACTTCTGTCCCCCAAAGACTGTCCAAGAAGCAAAGCTCTGCAGTGCAAGCACCCAGACACTTCAAACTGCACTTCCAACTTAAAATGTGCAACATTTTATTTACACAAAGTCTCTATCTTTAATACAATTTAAGCCACAAGCCTTTAAATATTTATGTCTGTATTATAAAATAATTGTATTCCAGTAACATATTCCCCATTAATCAGCATATGCCAGTGGCATATAATGGTAAATTACTTGTAGCCTGACATTGTTCAACTGTCATGAATGAAGGCCAAAGCCCTCATCCGCGATTTACCTCTTCTGAAGGACCTTCGAGACTTGGGAGCCATTTGAGGGTTTTATTTGAAATAAACAGTTAACAAAACATGAACACAGCACGATGGCCGGAAAGGATAAATGCTGCCATGAAACAAATGAGAACAGACATAGGGATGTGAGGGGTGTTGAGGCGATGCCCAGATAACGGGAAACTGAAACACAACCAACATATATACAAACCTAAATCAGAACAAACACAAAACAGGTGAGAGACAGGTGGAACTAATTATCACATGATACACAGAGACACACGGAGCACGGACACAACCAACCAGAACACACAAAATACCAGAAAATACCAACATAAAAGCAGTGGCAAAAGGCAGCTACTGACCAGGCCTGTCACATCAGCCTACTAAGGAGTGACCATTGTTATGTACATTCAGTATGTATGTACGGCTGGGATGCTCAGTTCATAGCCTATGTGTACTGTCTCTTTAAGAGCAGCGCAGACGAACTTGTTATTATGGCAAATCCTAGTCTGATTCTCCATATCTCCATTCCTAACTACAGGGGCCAGTCTCCCTGGAGCAACTTGGGGTTAGTAATCAGGGACCCAGAGGTGATGCAGGAGGTAGGTTTCGAACCCAGGACCTCATGGTCCAGAGGCAAGTAACCTACACACTGAGCTACCTCCACCCACCTGACATTACTTATTTTTTCCTCTCATTTCTTTATGTTTTTGTTTTGATATCTGTATCTTTACATTCATTATAATCTTTTCATTATAATGAACTGTTGCTGTGTTGAACTTGAAAAAAAACACTCGACACTGGGAGTCGATTCCTGACCTGGAGTCGATTCCGATACTTGGGCTAGTGAGAGTCGAGGAATCGACTCTTTTGGAGTCGACTCCCCATCTCTAGTTTAGTCATTCTCATGGATTGTTTGGCTACCAAAAATGTTATAAACATTTTAATGTGATGGGTGTTCCTGCTTTCTCGCCACTGACTGGTGGAAATGAAGAAGACCTTCTGACACAGCCGCTCGAGTGAGTGTTCCGGGTTTTCTGTTTCTGTCCCTTGTTTGCATGGCTGCCGGTTAGAGCTGAGACCGGGTCCAAAAAAATGAACCCGACCTTACCCGAGCCGGCTCCTGCAGAGAATCTAAAGCTCTACTGCCTGTTCAGAAAAGTGGTCCCACATAGATCTGTGGAGAGGAATGGCACTTTATGGGGGATGCCTCGAAGAGAAAGAATCCAGACTTGCTTTGAAGACGCTGTGATTTTTCGATAGCTCTCTCAATGCATGTGTGTTTGTGAAAAGTTGGGAGTGAATGAGACAAAGAGCGAGGACGCTGAGTGATCAAGAATACTGAAACAAGGGGCGGGGCGTGAAGTCGAGGGGGTGACCGCAGCACTGAGATCAGAACTGGATCTGAGCAAATTTTAATTGGTGCAGAACCGAGGATCTGCGGACCAGTGGGGAACATTTCACGGACTGGCACCGGGCCGCGGCCCATAGTTTGAGAAACACTGCCATAAGGTATTTTTATATGCAGATGATTTATTGCTGTATGTATTGGACCCTATATTGTGTATTCCCCATGTTTTGACGATACTGCAAACATTTAGGTTTCCTATAAACCTTGGTCCAGTCTCTTCAGGACTCGGATTTACCTTTTTGTGTGTCCAGAGATGTCTTTGAGTATTTAGGTATTTATTAGATTGATTGAAAAAGTGCTTCTCAATCAGTGGATCATTCACAGTCAGTTTAAACAATTCCACACACAAACATGCATCAGCACAATTAGAACAAATATTCACAATGTTACATACCTTGTTTTCCTTTTTTAGTAGCATTAAGAGTTGTTATTGCCATTGGATAAAAATAGGGTTTGAGTCTGTTTGTCCATGCATTAATTAATCTGTACCATCTATCTGAAGGCAACAACAGAGTGAGTGACCGGGGTGAGAACTGTCTTTTATAATGTTCTAGGCTTTTTTGAGCTGTTTATGTGTTCTAGTGTAGAAAGAGGACAGCAGTGTGGTGTTGATGATCTTTTGGACTGCTTTCCTTCATTGTACAGTTGATGTACAAAATGCATTCAAAATATCCCTGAGCTATACCATAAAAACTATGATCAAATAGTAGGTAGGTTAATGGGAGTCTGATTGTCAGAGATGGAAAGCCATTAACTTGCCACTAGTTGGCAGGATCAACTGCATTAAAATGAATGTTCTCCCTAGATCTTTTTCAGTGTCTTCTAATACTTCTGCCCAAAAAAGGCATAAAGCATCATTTTTTTGGGCTGGATAAGAATTCAAAAGAGATTTCCTCAAAGCCCAAGGAAGGATTGGGCTAGTCAAATTTCTAGTTCTACTACTGAGAACAAACTGTCAGAAAATATCTGGTGATATCCAGATGACAGGCTGCACGATCAGATGGCAGAAGGCCTTCCAGAACCGGGCCATGACCTGGGGCTCTCTGTCCAAGACAATGTCCTTGAAACCCCGGAACTCGTAGTGGCCGAAAGAAGTTATGAAGACCGTCTTCAACTTGTCGCCTTCCCTGATGTGGATGAGATTGTATGCGTTCCGAAGATACAGTTTGGTAAAGATCTTCGCATCAGAGAGAGCATCTAGTGCGGTGTTGGTGAGCAGGTGTGGATGACGGTCCTTGATGTTGATTTTGTTGAGACCCCAATAATCGATGCAGGGGCGGAGTCTGACATAATTTTCTTGATGAAGAAGAACCCCACAGCCGCCAGGGAGGATGAAGGTCTCAGAGAACCCTGAGTACCCTGTTGGTGTCCCTCAGCAATCTACTCCTCTATGGCTTTTTGTTCGTCCTTAGACAGGGCGAACAGTCGAACACGGGGTGGAGTCGTACCGGGTAGGAGGTCAATTTTCAGGTCTTAGCTTCGGTGAGGAGGAAGCTGGACCGATCACTGTTCGCTGAAGACCTCCTTGAAGTCCTGGCACGGTTCATGGATGCCGGTGTTGTCGATTTCGGGGTCCAGGGGCTGCCCCGAGCATGTACCAGGCACTGCCGTGAGACAGAGCTCCTGACGAGCAGGATCCGGTGTTGCTTCCAGGAGATAAGGGGATCGTGTAGGACCAGCCATGGGTAGCCCAGGATGACAGGTGGAGAGGTGAGATGAGTGACGAAGAAGGAGAAGACTTTTTGGTGATTGTCGATAGTGAGTTAGATGGGGACAGTGTGGAGAGTGATAGGACTATGAGAAAGGGGCCAACAACCAATGGTGGTGATGTTTAATGGCCAGGATAATTATTTAGTTTGCACACCCATCTGGACAGCATAAGAATGGTCAATAAAATTGCCAGCTGACCTCGAATCCACGAATGCAGTGACACTGAACTGTCTGTGGCTGTGCTGGATTTGCGCCTAAACCAGTAAGTGGGAAACGTCAGGATGAAGAGAGGAGGTGATGAAGGACACGGTTGAAGACCTGTCCGGAGCGCAGAGCCCCTCCCGGGAGTGTTGGGTCCGCTCCACCTGGCTCAGAGAAGTGCGCTCTAATTGCATGGGTTCCCTGGCTCCTGAGTGGGCATCCGATGGAGATCGAGCTTCTGGTGGTGAAGCCACGATCTTGAAGGGCGCTGTGGTAGGTGTGGGCAGCCGCATACGAGAAACTCATGAGGACGGGAGCTCATGCGCTGGTCTATACGCATGCATAACTAAATAATCTCTTCCAAGGCTCCAGAAGCTCCCGTCCTACTAGTTGGTCTTTCATACGGACAGACAGTCCCTCGTAAAAGGCCCCCCGAAAAGTCAAATCGCCCCACCCCGTATATACGGCAAGGGTGCTGAACTCAACGTTGTATTTACTGATTGGACGGTCTCCCTGCGGCAGGTGGTATAACTTAGAACTCACCTCCACCTCGCTGTAGAGATATTGGAAGGCAGCCTTGAAGAGCTTAGTGGAGTGGGTAGCTGTGACCCAATCTACTGCCTGCCCAGTGAGGAGGTTTGCTATCTCGTTCCCCTGCTGTCTACCGTAGCCATCAGCGCAAGCCAGTCTGCATGGTTCACTACAACTGGCTCGTTTATCCTGTCTGATGATAAGGACAAGAAAGAAACTTACCGAGCTGAGTTTCACCTTTGTAGCATGACGAGTGAGTCCCGGCGTGGAGAGAAGCGAGGAGTCTGCTTTATCATGCAGTTGTTTTGTGAACCCTCTTATACTAAGAGAGAGATTCCCACTGGAATGAGAAAATCCTGTTTCCTATTTATATACCCTGTATGGGCTGGTGTAAATCTGAAAATAATTTTTGTCTCTTCAACCTTTCTCACAGTTTTAGTAACCTCTAATAATCCTTTGGCTATATCAACACATACTTTGAATCCAACACTTTATGTATTTGGCAACAATTCAGAAAACATGGGGTATACACAGGGCCTTGTCAGATTTAAATATTTGTACAAGGTTTTTTTGCAAGTTTTAGTGACATGTGTGCACAATTTAATAAATCCCACTCAAGTCATTTTAGATATTTACAGATTCGCCAAATTATTCATAGTAATATGCCTGACTTTCCAAATTAACTATATCCATCTGTTTTTGAGAATATTTGGGACATTTCTTATTTCTAGAATTTATAGAATCATTACTTCCCAGAGTGACAATATCCTGAATAAGATTAGAGCAAAGTGGGATGAGGAACAAGGGGAGGTAATCCCAGATAGCATATGGAGGAAGTGTTGTATAGAGTCAATGAGACTACATCTTGTGCTCGTATAAGCTTAATCCAGTTTAAAATTCCAAATAGGATGCACTTTTGTAAAGTTAAACTGGTAAAAATGTTCACAGGCGTGGGTGAAGTTTGCAGCAGGCGTCATCGCACTCCAGCAGCCATGAGTTGTTTTGGTCATGCCCATGCTTGAATCTATTTTGGTCAGGGGTTTACAAAACACTATCTAAAATTATAGGAACAGAATGTGAGCCCAATGTGTATACCTCAATTTTTGGAACAGTGCCAGACAACAAAATGAGGCTTTCTAGAATATAAGATATGTTAGCCTTTTCAAATCAACAGATGGCCAAGCTGCAAATTCTTTTACACTGAAAATCCCCACATCCACCACAAATGTCTAAATGTATGACTGAAATGAGGATGTGTATGATATTTTATTTGGAATATTATGGTTATATGTGAACAAGAGACTCACACATGTTTGGTCATTTGTTTTTTGTTTGTTTGACTGATGTTTGACATACCATGCAAGGTTTTTGATGAGTGGGTGGGTTGAGGGGGGGGAGAAAAAAAAAACAACAACAACAAATGTGTATGTCATTTAAGGATGTAAAGTTGTTGGTGGTGGAATAATAAAAATAACATAAAAAAATACCCCAATCAGCCATTACATTCATACACTAAATTGAAGAAGCAAAGGTTTTACTTTTCATTATATCATTTATACATTTCAATCGGATAGGCTGATACTGGCTGATTCTAAGCAGGTCCCTTCATATGTGAAGTTATCACTTTGGAGATATGAGGTTTGGTCTGACAGTGGATTTAATTGTTAATTACAACATAGCAGCCCTGCAAATTTCTAGGCTCATTTCATTATTTACATTTATTAACATTTCTGTCTATATAAAAAAATTACTATGACGCAACAGTAAGCTATTTCATCCCATTCATCTGAACATTAATTAGTGAAAATACTTATTCACAAATGTGCAAGGAACATACTAATGCAAGTACAGTTCTTACAAAACACATATCACTTGTTGCTCAATGCAAAATATGCAATATCTGTTATTCAAAAAATGTCCACACTAAATTAATCTGAGCTGCAGATTAGCATAGAGATTAGAAGTTTATAGTTTCTACTTCTATAAAATATTAGCAAATACCTTAAAATCTTATGTAGAACAAAGATTTTAAGATAACTTCCCCTTATAACTTAGTGATATCTAGCTCTTTCCCCATGTGGCTTTGGCCCAATGGATTCATTGAATTGGTGACTTGAGAAAGTACATAACTGGATTCATCATAATTTTCTCCAATTAAAGAAAGAGAAAACAGAGATTATTCTGTTTGGTAATAAAGAGGGGAGGCAAGTCTTAGTGCCCACCTGGAATCTAGAGCACTTAAGATATCCACCCATGTAAAAAACCTTGGTGCAATCATGGATGAAGACCTTAGTTTTGATGATCACAAAGTCAGCAATTTGGCACCTCAAAAACCTTGCTTAAATTTAGTGATCTTGTGTCTTAACAAAAAATGATGAACACGTTTGTTTATTGAAGGGTTGCAATGCTCTCTTCACTGGGATTACCAAATGTCAATTTGACAGCTCCAAATCATTCAAAATGCTTCTGACAGAGCTCTAACTAAAACCATGAAGACATTACTTCTTTTCCCAGGTCCTTGCACTGGCTCCTGGTTCAGTACAGAATTGATTTTAAAATATTACTCATTGTGTAGAAGTCACTAAATGGTTTGGGACCAACATACATCTCTGATATGCTTGAAGTATATGTTCCTGGTAGGTCTCCTAGATCTGTAGCAGCTGGACAGTCAGTGACAAGAAGATCTGAAACCATACACGGTGAAATGGCATTTAGTCATTATGTAACTCGCTGCTGGAACTCATTACTATCAGATCTGCACTAACTTTAGCCAGGTTTAGCAAGTTGCTAAACACAGCACTATTCTCCTCTGCCTTTGTTTTTTAATATTTGCATGTGTACTGCATTTTCTTCCTTAATTAATTATTTTATTTATTGTATTACCCTCATTATCTTGTTTAACTTTATTATATCTTATTTTTACGTTGTTTTTTTTTGTATATCTGTAAAGCACACTGAATGACTTTCTGTGCAATATAAAAAAACACCAATTTAAAACATTTTCTCTAGAACTCAGATTCAGATGGTTAATTTTAGTGAAAAATACAGAGCCATATTACAGTGCTGGTGATAAAAACTAGGTATCACTATTACATATGTGTTTGAACCCTCTGTCACCTCTAATTTTGGGTTGCCGGTGGCCTAATTGTTAGGGAGTTAGCCCTGTGGGTTCGAATATCAGGACTGCTAAAGGCACCTCTGCGGTACCCTTGAGCGAAATACCATCCTCACACACTGCTGCCTGGGGGCTGGGATCCTGTCTGCTCACTGTTTCACTTGGTGAATGGGTTAAGTGAATTTTTGACATACATGAAAACACCAGAGCACATAGTGTGAACAGCACAAAATTCTTCCTCTGCATTTAAACCATTCACCAAGTGAAGCCGCCAGCAGCCAGGACACATTGGCCAGGGAGCAGTGCTTGGGGATTGATACCTTGCTCAGTGTACCTCAGGGGTGCTTGGCAAATGCTTTAACCACTAGGCTACCAGCTGCTCTAGAGGAAATGCAGTTCACACTGTGCGCTGTGACGTGTTCACATATGACTTTACATGTACCTCTCTGTCATTCCAAATATACATATATATATATATGGGGGGGGTTCCCAAATACAAATATTTTTTAAGAATTTGTCCGAATACAGTCTTTTGTTGCCTTTCCGAATACGGTATTCGGATTCGGTCCCAACCCTGTTTATTTTCTATGATGCTTTTCAAATAAATTGATTGTAGGTTAATTTAAAATGAAAAGCCCCTCAGCATTGCAGTACCACACTTTTATCAGTGGGGGCAGTATTACGCAACGCCAGCGAACAGCATGCCCAGGGGCGTATCAAGCTTCCCAAGAGTGCGGGTGTTGTCAGATGGGGATGCAAAGTTATACATACAGTTTTATCAATTTAATACAATATAATCTGACAAAAGTGTGTGTGTGTGTGTGTGTGTGTGTTGGGGGGAGGGGTTGAATCACATTTTAACCAAGGTGAGGGCGTTGAATCCCCCCTATCCCCCTGTGCGCTACGGCCCTGAGCGTGCCAGGAGCAGAAGCCACTTCATGTGCTCAGTCATGTAGGATAAACACATGCTGTTTAATGGACAATTTCGCTTTAATTTACTACCAGAAGGAGATTTGGACAAGACAAAGGTAACGTGTGTGCATGCAAAAGTGAATTTAGTGACCACCAAAGCACTACATCACTATCATATCACCTCAAGGCGAAGCATCCCAGTGCGACAGATATTTAAAGCTGTTTTTGTCTTAAGACAGAGATTCTCTGAGGTCTGAAGATGTTATGCATTTTTTATTAAAAAGTAAGTTTTGTGTTTATCTCACAGCTTTGAAGAGTGTGACAGAATTGGGAAACATAAATAAACAAAGCCTTATATATATGTGTGTGTGTGTGTGTGTGTGTGTGTGTGTGTGTGTGTGTGTGTGTGTGTGTGTGTGTGTGTG